>JARYGA010000338.1:0-38086 GCA_030545235.1 Helianthus tuberosus | reverse complement strand
CCCCCAAAAGGTGAAAACCCACCACAGTACCATAGCAGGCCGTGAATTGGATTGGGCCTACATAATATCTACTCCATCTTGGGCCTGCAGATTCCGCAGTTTGACATTAGTGGGTAGTGGCCATTCAAAGTACACACTTTTTCTTCTTCCAAATTTTAGTTAAAGTCCGAACAAAATACAAATTATGTATAATTTTGGATGGATTTACCCCTTTCCATGAATGAAATATGATTTGAATACATGAAAAAGAAATATACAAATTATGTCCTATCAAATTCTGATTGTTAATAATAATATTGTTTAAGCAAAAACATATCATGACTTTTAGTTTTGTAATTTATATCATTACAAATGACTATTTCCTATGTAGCATTAGGTTCAAGAGTGAACACTAGTGTATTTGCGAACTGAGCGAACTACACATGGCCATACACGTGTGTAAATCAATGGCCAGGATTTGATGATAAAATACACTTGTGTATTTTACGATTTGATGATGAGATCCCAGCCATACACGTGTGTAAATCAATGGTCAAGATTTGTTCACTCAGTTCGCAAATACACTAGTGTTCACTCTAGAATCTCACCCTTCCTATGTATATAGAGTTTTTAGGTCTTTAATATAAAATACAACATATATGAAAAAGAAAAAGATGTACGTTAGATCATATGTTTTAACTTTGATACGATCCAGTTGTTATTTCCGTTTATTTGTTATGTTTCCTTAATTTCGTTTGTGTGTGAAGGACCGTTATCGCCTTAGTCGTATTTTCCAGGGTGTCTTTTGTAACTTTGAAGTTTGATTGTTTATTTAGTGATGCATGTACGCTAATTCTGATTCATTCAGAAGTTAGCCTCCTTAATTCTCTCTTGTTAGTTTCTCAAACCCTATCAAGGGTATCAGAGCTCCAGTCCGATTCCTCATCGGAATTCCTTGCCGCCGCCATGACTAACACCCGCAATAATGAAATCGACAACACCCTCAAGTCCCATGGTAAGGCAATCAACGACATCCAAGCTGCGTTAGCGGCCCTGATGAAGCAACAGGAACAATCTTCAAAGCAGCAGGAAGAGATTTTGAAGGCGGTGCGTGATAAAGCCGTGCAGTCGTCGGGTAGTTCCTTCGGGTCCTTCTCCGGCCCAGATGGTGACTCACGAACATCCAAACCATTCCGTATCGGTAAGATCGACTTCCCTAAATTTTCGGGGGACGATGTTGAGGGGTGGGTCTATCGCTGCGAACATTTTTTTTCGATGGATGACACCCCCGATGACTCGAAAGTACGTTGTGCCGCGGTTCACTTGGAAGGCGATGCCCTCCAATGGCACCGTGCCTATTTGAAAACCCGTAATGCCACGGTTGCCGAGGTCCCATGGGCGGACTATGTTCGTGCGATATCTGCCCGTTTTTCTGATGCAATGTTTGAAGACCCTATGGAAGAGATTGCATCTCTCGTTCAACTTACTGATGACGCCAAGGGTCTACAAGAATATAATTCAGGTTTCGATCGTTTTCTTAACAAGGTTACCGTTAGCGAACTTTATGCGGTTAGCCTATATTTGAAGGGTTTGAAGCCGGAAATAAAAGGGCCAGTAAAGATGTTCAAACCTCAAACACTACGTGAGGCGTATGGGTTAGCAAGAATTCAAACTATTAACAACACATGCTTGATGAAGCGCTTCAACGCTGTGGAGGATGGGCTGCAACCCGAAGATGTCAAAATAACACTTCCCGTTAATGGTTCAAAACTACCCTTGCTGCCAAGTCCGACAACCGAGCCATCAAGTTCTACACCGGGAGTCCTTAGATCGAGGCGTTTGACGAGTGATGAACTTGAGCAAAAAATGGCAAAGGGGGAATGTTTCTGGTGTACCGAAAGGTTCGTTCCGGGGCACAAGTGTAAGAAAAAACAACTTTACATACTTGAAGTGGTAGATGATGAAAAACAAGCAACGGAAGATGATGAAGACAAGGTTTCTTGAAGTACTTTTTGAGGTCAAAAAGTGCTGAGGAGGAAGTCTTGATACGATCCAGTTGTTATTTCCGTTTATTTGTTATGTTTCCTTAATTTCGTTTGTGTGTGAAGGACCGTTATGGCCTTAGTCGTATTTTCCAGGGTGTCTTTTGTAACTTTGAAGTTTGATTGTTTATTTAGTGATGCATGTACGCTAATTCTGATTCATTCAGAAGTTAGCCTCCTTAATTCTCTCTTGTTAGTTTCTCAAACTCTATCAAACTTGATCCTACATTCTTTTGTTTTAAAGAGAAAAAAAATGATCCACGCTAGAATCAATAATGGACCCATCAGTTTTTTTTTCGTATGAGGTCACTCTTTTCGGAGGTTAGACATCTCACAACCAGACGTTAGAACTTTTGAACTAGGTCGGGTCAGGGAACATAACAATGTTGGGCTCTTAGAGAAGACGAGTTGAGCTACTGCGCACTTTTCTGTCTGTAAATGTAAGTATGTAACGGTTTATTTGAATTAAGTCGACGTTTCCAACAAATACTACTTTCAAATATGTACAA
This sequence comes from Helianthus tuberosus, assembly GCA_030545235.1. Classification (NCBI taxonomy): domain Eukaryota; kingdom Viridiplantae; phylum Streptophyta; class Magnoliopsida; order Asterales; family Asteraceae; genus Helianthus; species Helianthus tuberosus. The sequence continues at coordinate 35,556 of JARYGA010000338.1, read as the reverse complement.
ACAAGTTCTTTTTGTTGATATCATTAGGAAATTTTTGTAAGAGACACTGGAACTAATAATTAATATTAGGAATGGTGTTGTGGTTGTTTGGTAAGAAAATCAAAACATGTTACTATTTTGGATCAAGTTTAAATAAATATCAATAAATACATGTAACCATATTTTTGGTTTAAGTAATTATCAAAAAAATAAAGTGCGATGTTACCTAAGACATCAGATGCCATGTCACGAAACCGGAGATGTCGGTGACCCAACTCAGCATGGTGTTCAAGGACGAGAGAAATAAGGTTATACGAATAGAAAGTCACGATTGCTCCAATCACCAATGACAACACACCGGCGGTCCATCCTAGCGATGCAAATGCATATGGTAGACTCAACAACGACGGTGCTACAATGGACGTCGTCAAATGATAGCCGCTATGCCACCATGACCCTGCCACGTATTACATTAGATCCATTCATTTGAAGTGGATAAATATTCGTAGGATAAGTTAACACAATGTAAATTGAAAGATAATAATCTTACACAAATTTCTAGTATAACATATATAACAATCAACATGGTTCTAACAAAATGTATAACATGGTTTGTATAGTAAATCGGTTATTTATATTAGCAATCTTTTTTGGATAAAACAAAACCATGATAGTAAGTCATTACTAACTCGCTACTAAAATTTATGAGAATTCACAAATTCTATATTTAGGAGCCAAAATATAATCGAAATGAATCGAACAAAGACAAACTTCGCTACTAAAATTTATAAGAATTCACAACATCTATATTTAAGAGCCAAAATATAAATGATATGAATCAAACAAACACAAACACAAACACAAACACAAACACAAACAGAAACGAATGCTTGTTTGTGTTCACGCTCTTAACATTAACCAAACAAGCTAAAGAGACGAACACTTAAACGAACTTTGTTCGTGTTTGTTTGTTAAGACAAAATGAACATATCCATGTCCGTTTTTATTCATTTATTAATATTCTAAACCAACATAAATGAAATAAACGAACATAAGCTAATATAAACAACGCAAATGGACTCCCAAGTAGGGGTGTAAACAAGCTCAGAGGCTCGAGAGCTACTCGTGATCGGCTCGGTTAAAAGCTCGAACGAGCCGAGCCTTAACGAGCCCGAGCTCGAGCCTGAAATAGAGCTCGTTTTGTTATCGAGCCCGAGCTCGAGCCTGAAATACAAAGCTTGCTTAGGCTCGCGAGCCTAAACGAGCCCATACAAAATTTTAATTTTTTTATATATAATATATTAATAATGATGATAACATTGATGAGCCATTGAGCCGAGCTCGAGCCGAGATTTGGCTCGTTCAAGAGATGTTGAAGTGAGCTCGAGCCGAGCTTTTAGATCGTTTAAGGTTGTTCTCAAAATAGTTCGAGCCGACCGAGCCGAGCTCGAGCTTTGGGTTTTACTCGCGAGCCGAGTTCGAGCTCAAAGAAGTAGGCTCGAACCGAGCCGAGCTTCATAAAAACCTAACGAGCCGAGCTCGAGCCTGGTCGAGCTCGGGCTCGGCCCGTTTACATCCCTACTCCCAAGTAAAAATAAAGAGCAATATCTACATTAAAGTCAAAATACCATCAATAACATTACATAAACAATAATGCGGGCTTGATTGGGCCGATTGTTTAAAATGGGCTAACTCAATTTCTTTGAATGAATATATAATAAATATAAGGGTAAATTACCTTTTGAGTCCCTGTGTTTTAGTGGTTTTAACTAGTTGAGTCCAAAAGCAAAAAGTTTAACGACCTGAGTCCCTATAAACATTTTCATTAACCATTTGAGTCCTTTTGAGTCGAAATTTTAACCTTTTGAGTCCAATTTTTTTGGACTCAAATCGTTATAAAATGAACAAAATTGGACTCAAAACGTTATAAAATAAATGACTAGGGACTCAGGGCGTTAAACTTTTTGACTTTTGACTCAACTCTCAAGTGGTTAAAACCACTAAAACACAGCGACTCAAAAAGTAATTTACTCTAAATATAAATATAAATGAACATAAACGAACGGCTCAAGCCTTGATAAACGAACAAAACCAAACGTTAATGAACATAATGAATGAATGAGAAATGTGTTTATTTTTGTTCGCTTGATTTAATGAACAATTTTTTTTATTAATATTTGTTTTTTTATTATATACACAAACTTTCCGTTTATTATTTTAGAAAGATTTGATGAATGTTCAGCTCGTATACAAAGCTGGTTACTTATTAGTACATGTAGATGAACATGTATGCTTGTGAAATAAAAGAATAAAAACATGAATGAAATCCAAGTATTTTGGAGTCCTTCAAATTGAAGTATTCATTCTATCTTATTATTATATATTTATATTAGAATAAAGTATACGGTTGGTTTTTGTGGTTAACTAAAATTTTGGATTTGATTCCTAACTTTTCAAAAGTATATGAATGGTCCCTGTGGTTTGTGCTTTGTAACGCACTTAGTCCCCAGCTAACAAATCTAAAGATTTTAGCATGACTAAGTTAAGGACCAAATGCGTTACAAAGTGCAAACTACAGAGACCATCCGTGCACTTTTGGCAAAAGTTGCGGACTAAATACGTTACAAAGTGTAAACTACAAGGACCATCCGTGTACTTTTAGAAAGTTAGGGACCAAATTCAAAATTTTGGTCATAAACGTGACTATCCGTGTACTTTACCCTTATTTCTATTAGAGTAAACTGCCATTTTGGTCCCTGTGGTTTGGCCAGTTTTGCCACTTTAGTCCAAATCTCAAACTTATTACATCCAGGACCCTGTGGTTTGGTTTTTGTTGCCATTTTGGTCCAAATTTCAAATTTGACCAGATTACCCACTTTTGACCCCATGTTTTGTCCTTATATCCAGGGGTATTTTTGTCATTTTGGTTTTATTGTAAATGATTATTAATCCAAACACCCCCTAAACTGATTATAAATCCCAAACACCCCCTAAACTCTGATTATAAATCCCAAACACCCCTTTCTCTGCACTCTCTCTCTCTCTCTCTGAACTACCACCACCACACCACCACAACCCCCCACCCCCACCACCGTATCATCACCACCACCAACCCTGCTCTCTCTCTTCTCTCTCTCTAGCACCACCACCACCGCCATAACCTCCTTCCACAACCACCTGTTTCCACATCTAATTTCTGAGCAAAATCCGATTCGATTTCTGAACAAAGCTCACCACAGCCATCATAACCCAGATCAAACAACTTTCACTACCACAAAACATGAATTCTTTCACAAAACTGATTTACTCACCATCAAGAACTATCAAAAAAGGTTCTTCATCTGCAAATCAAAAGATTCCGATACAAATGCCCCATCATCAGAATCATCCCCTGAAGGTGATGCCAGACGACAAGAAATTTTGGCAAAAATCGCAATGCTTCAAGCCCAAAAGGTCCGTCTCACCGCACCATCTACCAGACTACCGCCACCACCACCGATTCTCTGTCTCTCTCCTTCACCCACCACCATCTACCAGACTACCGCCACCACCACCGTCTCTAACATCACCACCCCCACCGGAACCCTAACCCCAACAACCCAAATCAGCAAGCAACACCATTAAACCCGCCACCGTCACCATCCACAACCTGATCAAAGAGATTAGAGCGATTTACCTTCGAATCGGTGGTGGATCTGAAGCAAACCCAGATGGTGATGATGATGATGATGATCTTGGCGGCGACGGTGGTGTTGGTGATGATGATGAGAGAGACGGTGGTGTTGATGATGATGATCTTGACGGTGGTGTTGATGATGATGATGATCTTGACGGCAGATGGTGGAGATGATGGCGGTGGAGGATCTAAAGAGAGAGAGAGAGACGGTTAATGATGATGATCTTGACGGCGGCGACGGGAGACGGTTGATGATGACGATGATCTTGACGGCGGCGACGGTGGTGTTGGTTGGGGACGGTGGCGGTGGCGGTGGTTGGGGATGATGTGGGGGTTGTGGTGGTAGTTTAGAGAGAGAGAGAGAGAGAGAGGCAGAGTGAGATGAGAGAGAGAGAAAGAGGGGTCTGGCAGTGGCATTATATATATATTATATATAATAATTCGAAATGACCAAAATGTCCCTAGGATAAGGACAAAAAACCAGATTCTAAGTTGGTGAATATGACCAAATTTGGGATTTGGACTAAAATGGCAACAAAATGCAAACCACAGGGCCCTGGATGTAATAAGTTTGAGATTTGGACTAAAGTGGCAAAACTGGCCAAACCACAGGGACCAAAATGGCAGTTTACTCTTACTATTATGTACATTTTTTTTTCGATCAACATTATTGTTAACATTTTTCCATCGATTTATTTTTAACCCATTTAATTTTTTAATAATTTTAATTTTCTCTAACAAATACGTTTGTTAACATTAAAAAGAATTAAATGTGTAGTTGTGTTCAACTCTTTTTCTCAACATTTCAATATCACGTTTAATAAAAAAACGGAGTTGCATTCACAATAAAGTATTTTTGATACCATAAACAATGCCGAGTACTAACATCGTAACAAACCAAACTGTACCGACCAGACAGTATCAGTACTGCTATCGATGTTCATTTTTATGATTTTCGATCGGTGTCATAACGAACCAAGTCCATACCAACCGACCAACATCGGTATCAGTATTATCAAAACCAGCATCAGTATTCGTATTTATCATTGTTGATCGATATAAAACACGAGGCGATAATATACATGTGTTACACAAAATCAACTTTATATAAATCATATTACCCAAAATCCTTGTTTGGTAGCCTGTTATTATTATATAGTAAGGTATCATACAAAAAGGAGTTTAAAAACAAAAGGATAACAAGTTATATCTAAATATAGTAAGGTATCATACAAAAAGGAGTTTAAAAACAAAAGGATAACAAGTTATATCTAAAACTGGAAATTAATTAAGGATGATGTACCTTTGGATTTGAGAACAAAAAGAGCACCGGCATCAAGTTGTTGTTTGTGATGGTTGTTGGAAAATGTTTTGATGGTTTCCTCTTGCACTGCTTCATTAATGGAGTCTGTGTGAATTGTGCCCATCTCTCTCTCTCTCTCTCACACACACAGAGAGAGAAAGAGTGAAAATGGTAGAAAAAATGATTACTTTTAATAGCATACAAACAAAGTGTTATATATCAACTTAATTAAATATAAATTGTTGTCTTAATCAAACTTGACTTGCAATGTTTAAGTCTTAGGTTTAAATTGGAATTATATATATATATATATATATATATATATATATATTTTCTGAAAAATTATAAATAGTAATTTCAAATTGAAAAGAGTAAATTACTTTTTGAGTCCCCGTGTTTTAGTGATTTTAACCACTTGAGTTCAAAATCAAAAAGTTTAACGTCCTGAGTCCCTAGCCATTTATTTTATAACGTTTTGAGTCCAATTTTGTTCATTTTATAACGATTTGAGTTCAATAAAAATTGGACTCAAAAGGTTAAAATTTGGACTCAAAATGACTCAAATGGTTAATGAAAATGCTTATAGGGACTCATGTCGTTAAACTTTTTGCTTTTGGACTTAACTAGTTAAAACCACTAAAACACAGGGACTCAAAAAGTAATTTACTCAATTTAAAATAAAATAATATATAGTTTTTTTATATTTATTATTAATATATTTTTTAATATATTTTTTTTAAATTCTAACATATTTTAATTTTTTTCTATTTACTTTTAACTTTTAACATATTTTTTTTAAAAGCAAATTTCCTTTATCATTTATTTTGTTTTTAATAATATTTTTTTTTCTTTTTTTAAATCTATCTTTATTTTATCAATTACTTTAATAAGTTATGTTCGTTATTTTTTTTTTCTAAAACTTAAGTACGTAGTTGAGCTTAGTTTTTACCCTCAATTAATATAAGTTTTATTAAAAACGAATTTATATTAAAAAATAAAGTATCTATTTGATATCGTAAAATTATACGATGATAAACTAAACTGATTCAAACGGTTTGGCTTTTTAAACAGCATGCTACATTTTCAAATAACGTTTATTTACATCATCATTTGCTCCGTTTCGCCGCAACGCGCGAATGAAAAAAACCTAGTAATAATTAAAGGGTGTTGTTGTCACCACTATTTGGTGAAGTGGCAAAGCTAATGAAGAAAAGAACTAGGTCGTAAGTTCGAATCCGAGCCAATAGGGTTTTCGTCTCCCTATGCGTTATGTCAGAGAGTCTCCACTTTTGTGGCGGCGTAATGCCGTAATGTCTGTCAAGTGGCAATCGCCAGTATGGTTTCTCATGGGGACACAGAGAGGTCTCATTAAGCCGGTGTTATGCCCCTTCGTGAAGAAACCCGTTGGGTTTCAATCCAGGGCCGGCCTCACAGTCGTGTCTGCGGCTGCTCAGTCCCAACCGCCCAATGAGTGGTATCTTGTCAGTTGATGTTTGCAAAAAATTAAAGGGCCGGTGTTGCTAAAAATAATGTATGTGTAAATAGACTACAAAATAAAAAAGAGGTTTCTTTTATAATTGTTTAATTATACAAAATTTATAGTTGTTTAATTATACAACAGTCCTTTCATTTAACCAAAAAAAATCATGATATACTCAAAAGGATACCAGGATGTATTTCACATCAATCAAAAACCATAAAAGTAATATCAGTATCAATGCCGATATAGTTTGGTTGGTGTCGGGTGAGTTCATTACAGTATCGGTACTTGGTATACCAAAAAATATTGCTATTGATATAGTTTACGATAGCAAAAACGTATTTTGTTTTGAATACAATTTCGTTTTCGGTAGATTTTTTAGACACGATGGCGTATTTATTATTTCTAAAAAGTAATGAACATAAATTATTAAATAAAAATTTAATTAAAAAATACATGAAGTTAGAAAAAATTCTTGAAGCATGCGATTTCAAAATTTGATTGTATTAAGGGTACTCGAGGGTTTCGTGTTGGAGAAACCGTGATGGGCGTGGCAACACCGCCTCACCCCACCATAACGATAGTGATGAGTGATGCAAGTGATTTAGTGATGATCACCTTCCTTCGACTTATCACCGACAGTGCATCATGTAGTAAGACTGTAAGAGCAGTAGTTTTGAACCATGTGGACCATCCACATGGAGGCGGTGAAAGGAGAGCCCAATTGGTAAAAAAACACAACCCCTTGGGGTGTTCTGCACTTGAAAAATAAGTAGAAAAACGAATAAATATAGTGATAATATGATTCTTTGTCGCCGTAGTCAGTTGTATCATGAGAGAAGCAAGGAGGTCAACCTCATTCACCTCTTTGGTCTTCTATTGAATCAGTGTGATAGAATTGGGTGGAATGAGGTGGCCGTTTATGATGATTGGTTTGTAAGTGATGGTGTAATGGGGTGATGACCATGATTCATTATCAACTTATTCTAAAATATACGATTATCATAAGAGACTTAAACATATGAAGTTTTTTATCCGGTTAAGTGTTACTTGTAAGGGGTCTAAACGGGTAGAACTATAAATCAGAAAATGGGAAGGGCCATGAAAAAAGGATTATGGGTTAGAACTCTGACCTCAGTACACTTAATTATACTGTTGTCCTCTTATTCATGGTCATTGAGTCTAAAATGCGTTGGTGAAACATCTAACATAAAACGACATATTCCCAAGTGTTTAACCTTGATAAACTCACTCAAAGGAAAATAAGTGCCTCTTAAGATCAATCAATGTATAAGGAGACGTAAATGCATTATATTATTAAACACAGCTACACTTTCAATTCATCTTCAACACGAGGGACAAAAGATTTACATGAGTTTTTATGTGGTGATGTGAGTGAAACCCATATTAACACAAAGCATAGTAATACATATAGTTAAAGGTTAATTTTGCAAGATATCCTAACATTAAAGTATTTGACTTTTTTTTTATGTTTGTATAATAGACTATGAGGGTGTTTGGGATTACGTTTTGAAGTGATTATTTAATTATTGCGTTTGTAAAACATAAATAATCTAAAAAAATGTTTGGATGAAAAAGTGATTATCTGCCTCCAAAATGCAGTTTTGGAGATCTATTTTGAAAACTCATAATCTGTTTTGAAAAGGCAAACACCAAACACCCCCCATATTACATTCTATGTTAGAAATAAGTGTTGATTTATGCTTTGTAGAACTTTCACATAATTTAATTTAAGCAATCTTATTAGAAGATAATGAAATCATACATTAGCAAATAATTTATTAGTCTCGGCCTCTAGACTTATTTGTTTTTACTGGTGCTATTGTTGCAGTAACTCCGATCATCAAGAATATCACCGCTATGGTGGAATTTAACCAAATCAAGAGTCTTTGCTTTGACGGTTTGAATGTGAGATTAAAAAAATTGCCGCTGCTGTTGTTGCCAAAATCACGGATATTCGTTTGTTGGTTTCAAGTAAACCTCCTAAAAGAACGAATTCACAACAATGATTTTTTATTCACTAGTTTAAAAGATTATGTTAATAACATACTTACCACTCAGTGGTGAAGCTTGAACATTTCCATCAGAGGGTCGGAAGTCACCGGACCTAAAAGTATTAAGTATATACCTAATTTTTTTTTGCAAATCGAATCAAATTTGGTTTTCAATCCAGAACTAGTTCCGAATTATATTCGCAAATCGAATCTAGATTGTGGTTTTCGAATCCATGGAGCTGAATTTTTGTATTTGAACTACATATATAACTTTTATTCAAACACCATTTTTGTTCGTTTTTTATTAACTTAGAAACTTAACCATACAAATATAAAGTATAGCCACCCAAAGAAAGTGTTAAGACCAAAACATATTGACCATCTTAATTTTTTATTTTGTGTTATAAAAAGACTGATTAAAAGCAAAAGGTGTGAAATGAATTTGTATTAAGAGTAATTTACATAGTATAAATTAGCAACAAGTTGATGGATTGAGATGTTATACCCCATGGCCCATGCATTGGGGGGTTTTTCAAAAAAAAAAAAAAAAAAAAAAAAAATTGATATTACACTTTTAACCCAAAATTATTCGTTTTACGTTTCGTTCTAAATTTTGCGAGTTAACACGACATAATATGCGTGTGTGGTTCAACGTTTTTACGTTTTGTTATACGCTTCGTTCTAAATTTTGCGAGTAAACATAGTGCAACGTACGTGTGTGGTTCAGTGTATTTACATCATCTATTTTTTCCCGTTTAACAAGTTCGTCGTAAAGCGTGAGCCTAAATCGAGTTAGTTATTATTTTCTATGTTTTATATGTCGGTCTAATTTCTCCGCATTAAGACGCCGCAACTTCAATATTGATGGTCGTTGGCTATAGTATGACATTAGTGCTATTTGTCACGGTTTTACGCCCCACCGTTAAATTAGAAACAAACCAACCTTGAGACATTGACCTCCCAAAAGGATAACAGACCATGAACTGGATTGTGCCCAGTGCCCACATAGTATTTACCCCATCTTGGGCCTGTCGATTTCATGATTTGATTTGGGTTACTATTCAAAACACAAACACAATTTCGTTTTTTCTTTGAATAAAATACAAATTATGCATAATTGTGGAAAAAGAAATATGTCGTAAGACAAAAAATAATAATACATGTATACAAATAAATCAAACGATATAAGTTCATATGTGTTTTTATTATATTTCCCAATTAAAAGGGCACAAATCATCATCATCATAACTTTCTTTTAGAGTTAAGAATTCCTTATAAAAGTTAAAAATCACTTTAAAAAAATCATGCTAAAGGGTCTATATTTAGCAATTTAAATCGTGTTATGGTGTTGTGGTTGGTAAGCAAATGAAATATGTTAACCTTTTACCTTTTATTGTATCAATAAAAAAATATAAGTATGTTCCAATTCACCTATATTATATTATATTATATTATATTATATTATATTATATTATATATTAAATTTGAAAGGAATGAATAGTAACATAACTAACTGATTAGCAAATGGTATCGGGTACTGGTATCGGTACCCGATTTATCAAACCATTCACCTATATATTAAAATTTGAAAGGAATGAATAGTAACATAACTGACTGATTAGCAAATGGTATCGGGTACTGGTACCGGTACCCGATTTATCAAACCAGTGTATTTTCGGTACCGGTTCGGCACCGGTATTCACCGGTTTTTACCCTCAAATACCGGTGTTGTACCAGTACCAACCGGTATCGAACCGTACCGTATCAGGTATATTCAGAACCGGCATCCACTTTTGGGGATTTCAGTAACGGTGATTGGTACCGAGCTTATCAAATCCTGTAGCAACACAACAATGCAAGTAATTTGCTTTAAATTAAATCAGCAAATTAACTCTATTACATTTTACAACTTCCGTGAACAGTGGTTTATTATTTTTTTTTACATTTTGACTTTTTTGCCTTTTTGGGCCAAACCAATTTACGATTTTGTCCCGTTTTAAAATTACGATTTTGCCATCAGTTTAAAATTACGTTTTTACCACCAGTTCAAAATAAAATTATGCTTTTACCCCCCTGTGAAAAATTACAATTTTGCCCTCGGTTCAAAATTACGATTTTGTCCCGTTTAAATTTACAGTTTCGCCATTAGTTTTGTTTTCTTCCTCCGAGCTAAATTACGATTTTGCCCTCAATTTAAATTCACATTTTTGTCATCGTTTTTGTTTGCTTTCTCAGTCAAATTACGATTTCCCCCCAAGTGTATAACTGCAGACACAAGATGGAGGAGTAGTGCCAGGTAGCTGTCTGGAACTCCCCCATTGGCCCAACCAATTTACGATTTTATCACCGCTTTAAAATTACGATTTTGCCATCAGTTCAAAATTACATTTTTACCCGCAGTTCAAAATAAAATCATGCTTTTGCCCCCAACTAAAAATTACAATTTTGCCCTCCGTTAAAAATTACGATTTTGACCCGTTTAAATTTACAGTTTTGCCATTATTTTTGTTTTTTTCCTCCCAGCCAAATTACGATTTGGCCCTCAATTTAAATTTACATTTTTGGCATCGTTTTTCTTTGCTTTCCCAGTCAAATTACGATTTTGTCCCCAGTGTAAAATTACAGTTATGCTATCGTTTTAGTTTTTTTTTTTTTTTTTTGAGAAAATTGTGGTAGTGCTTTATTCTAATTGTTTGACTCGGTGTATTTTTATTCGTGTTAGGCGACTTCCTGGCACACGTTCATTTATCCAGAAAAATTACAATTTTGCCCTAGTTTAAAATTATAGTTTTTCTATCTTTTTGTTTTTATTAAGCAAAAGTATGATAGTGTTCTAATTTATTTGGTTGACTCAGTGTAATTTTTTTGAGATCGTGTTATAAATAGTATGTACAGGTAACCAAAACACGGACGAACATGTTATGATAGAGAAATGCTTGGCTTAGTGCCCCGCAACGCGGGCGGGGCAAACCCCTAGTTATATCAATAAATGGAAGTAAGATGTTACCTAAGATATCATATGCCATGTCACGAAACCGGAGATGACGGTGACCCAACTCGGCATGGTGTTCAAGAACCCGGTAACCCATCAGTCCGTATGCACGATGATGAAATTACCGGTAAAACCCGTTTGACTCAAGAATCGAACCCAGGTTACCTTGGGTCTCCTATCATTGCCCACCAATGCCTCACTCTGCACCAAGTAAGAGTTGAAGCTGCATCTCCCAAGAGAAATGCAAGTCTTCCACCACTTGATCTAGAGATCATTGACGATACTTGAGCACATTATTCAAACCATGACTCTTTTCATTATATATATAGAAATATATATTGTAGAAATTGTACATAGTTTACGCAATCTCGTTAGAAAAAAACATGAGATCATACGTTAGCAAACAATTTATAAGTCTTGGCATCTAGACTAATTTGTCTTACGGCTGCAACCGCGGCTGTAACTCCGACCAGCGAGAATATCACCGCTATGCTGGAGTTTAACCAAAACAAGGCACTATGCTTTGATGGCTTATATGTAAGATTATAAAACACCGCCGGTAACACAAAATCAAGTGGCAAGAACCCGAAGGCTCCGATCATTGCATTAATATCTCCAAAAAAAGGCAACATTGCTGCTATTGTTGTTGCCAAGATCACAGACATTGATCTTGAAATCACTCTCGGAATCACATTTCTTGCTGAGAATTCATTTCTTGTTGGATCCGCAAATGCTCTTTCAAGAACTTCGTTTGTTGGTTGCAAGTAAACCTGTAAAAGCACAAGGATATGATATAATTTTAAATCACAAAAGATTCATTTAATATCGAGTAAACTGCCAAAATGGTCATTGAGGTTTGGTTACTTTTGCCACATTAATCCAAAACTCAAACCTTTTGAATCTGGGTCCATGTGGTTTCAATTTTGTTGCAATTTTCATCCAAAATCAAAATCTAGTTAGATTTTTCAGTTAACATCCAGCTTTTCGGTCTTTTTCTTCCCTTTTCATGAAGGGCAAAATGGTCTTTTAACGTTTTATTATAACAAATTAAAAGAATCTGACAATTTTGCCCTTAATTAAAAGGGAGGAAAAAGACAAAAAAATTGGATGTTAACTGAAAAATCTTACTAGATTTTGTTTTTGGATGAAAATGACAACAAAATTGAAACCACAGGGACCCAGATTCAAAAGATTTGAGTTTTGGACTAAAGTGTCAAAAATGACCAAACCTTAGGGACCATTTTGACAGTTTACTCTTTAATATTAGTTAATAAACATACTTACCACTGCAACAGCTGAGAGTTGGAGTATGGTAAAGATGTTAATCATCATAATGAACCATCTTGGAACCAGTGGGTTACCATCATGGTCAATAAAGTTGCTTAAAACGAGCCCCGCGGATTCGTTACCAAAAGCCCAGTACCCAGAAACCGCAACACTAAAGAATGTTACTATAACCACCGTGTAGCAAACACATAAGCCCTTAAACATCTTCCCCTTAACCGGTGGCGCAAGTGTTGCCTACACACAATTAGTCCAAAAAAGGTGCTATCGAGTTCAATGTTTTATATAATAATTAGAGTAAATTCACTATGTTTTAATGATATTAACCACTTGAATCCAAAATCAAAAAGTTTAACGTCTTGAGTTCCTAACCGCTCATTTTATAACGTTTTGAGCCCAATTTTTAACATTTGTACTTTTGAATTTGGACTCAAGTGGTTAAAACCATTAAAACGCAGATACTCAAAACATTATAAAATGACCGGTTAAGGACTTGGAGAGTTAAACTTTTTGATTTTAGACTCAAGTTGTTAAAATCACTAAAACACAGGGACTAAAAAAGTAATTTACTCTAATAATTATTACAATTGATATATTACGAACAAATATATATATATATATTTGTATATAGCATTAGTGGGTTTAATAGTAGTTTACTTGTATTTCTGGAATGATGCCATTTCCAAAAGTGGTGGCAATAATCGCAATTGCATTAAAGATTCCAAAAATTCTTGTTTCATCATTGTTGCTCAATGAGTAGTTTTTATGAGGCCCTTTAGAAGAATTCCCTGAAGAGAAACAAACAAATATGGTAAATATATTAAAAATGGTGATATTTTTATAATTGTAAAGTTTAAATATTAGTTATAAAATTTGGACCTATGTATATAGAAGCAGCAGTAGCAGAGGCACTGTAAAGAAGACACAAGATCAGAGAAATGAGGTTGATATGACGGAGGGAATGAAATGATGGAACTTGTGCTAATATTAACATTAGAGCCCCAAAAATAACCACAAATTCGTATAGCTTCATTGTTCCATCTGGACTCCATAGCACGTATATTGCCTGTACCCACAGGGTGTAAGTTATTCGAATAGGATTTGAAAAAAAAAATGTATATTAATTCAAATCGCATAAAAAGAAAAATGAATATTCAAATTGCACTAACATAATTTGGTTTTTTGAAATTGCAAATCGGAATGGCAATTGTAGCAAATTATGGATTCGACTTTCTATTAGAATTCGAATTTGTGATTTTCAAACTGTTTCCACCCGGATATTCAAAGTGCACATGTGTCTATATCTATATATATATATATATATATATATCAATGGCCTGAAATCGAATAGGTTTTCTAATTCTTATTCGAATGCTTAATCACTTTAAAAAAAACAAAAACAAAAACAAAAAATAACCCCGAAAACTGATTATAATCTTAACTTTTTAGTTTTATATGAATAAATATGTCCACTAATAAAAACTTGATAAAAAGTCTCTTGAAGACTTTACTTTTAATAAAGTTTACTTTTTATATTGTAAATAATAATAATCTTTTTGTTAGGTTTTTGTAAAAAAAAAAAAAAACACAGCCATGCAAATATAAAGTATAGAGATGAATCCAAACTCCAAAGACACTGATCTAAAGCAAAATGTGAAAATATATATATACATATATATATATATAGGGGGCCGCTAGAATGAGAACCACCACGAGTTATGAGAACCAAGTGCCACGGAGGGGCGTTGACCACGAAATTTTTTTTACACCTAGATCCGTATATTTTAAGACCGGGTGTAAAAAAAATTTTCAAACGGCGCGCCCGAGGGGGTAGTTTTTTACACCCAAAGTTTGGTGTTTTTAATTTTTTTTTCTTTTTTTTTTTTTTTTTTACAAACTTTGGGTGTAAAAAACTACCCCCTCGGGCGCGCCGTTTGAAATTTTTTTTTTACACCCGGTCTTAAAATATACGGATCTAGGTGTAAAAAAAAATTCGTGGTCAACGCCCCTCCGTGGCACTTGGTTCTCGTGGTTCTCATAACTCGTGGTGGTTCTCATTCTAGCGGCTCCCATATAGTATATATATATATATATATGGAAAGTTTCATTTGAGAAGAAAATTTAATTGAGAAGAAAAAGAACAAAGGGTATAATTGTAAAACAGTAAATATTTTTTCATTTATTTCATTTGTTATCATCTTTGACTAATTAATTAGTCATAAAAACTATGATCCTTCACACTAATGTTTTTTTACTACACACATCAAAAGTTACCCTACACCTTTCGAAATTTACCCTACACATGTTGAAATTTATCCTACACAACTCGTAATTTATCATATACACATTGTAATTTATCCTACACTCTAAATTATTATTTTTTTTTTAAATATATATTTTGAAGATAAGTTACAAATTTTAATTTTGTTAGCTATTAAAGAAGAAAAACTACTAATTAATGATCTTTGTAGGCTTACCATATTACCCTTATAGTAACATTAAATACTTATATTAAATGAACTAAAATGAAGCATTCTTATTGGTTATAATTTCTTCTTTTTTCTTCTTACAAAAAGTTTCTTCTCATTTGAACTCTCCACTATATATATATATATATAGGGAGAAGATCATGCGAGAACCACCTCTTATTGTGAGAACCGCGAGAACCAATGTGAACACACCAAAAATGCATAAAAATAGCTAAAAATCACACAAATATTTTTTTTTTTGATTTTTTTAATATTTTTTAGGTTAAAATCGCCACTTTTCGAACCAAAAAAAAAAAAAAATTTTTAAAAATTTTTTTTTTTTTTTTGAAAAGTAGCGATTTTAACCTAAAAAATATTAAAAAAATCAAAAAAAAAATTTTGGATTTTTTTTTTATTTTTTTAGGTTTTTTGGGGGTTTAGTTTTTAGCATTTTAGCTTTGGGGGGGGGGGGGGTTTAGGTTTTTGGGGGGTGGGGGAGGGGGGTTTAGGTTTGGGGGGGGGGGGGGGTTAGGTTTTTTTTTTGGGGGGGGGGGGGGTGGGGGGTTTAGGTTTTTGGGGTGGGGGGTTTAGCTATTTTAGGTTGTGTTCACATTGGTTCTCACAATAAGGGTGGTTCTCGCATGAGCCCCTCCCTATATATATATATATATATATATATAGTGTAAGTATCTATAGAAAACCCACTTTAATTTAGAAAACCCGGGAAACTCTAACCTCCCGAATTTAAAAAAAAAAAAAATATACACATGTTTTTAAGGTATTTGGGCAAAAAAAATCAAAAAAGTGCCGAGTAGATATTTAAAAAAAAAATAAACAAGTTTTGGTGTAACACGTGTTACAAATATGTCAGATGAATGTAACACGTGTTAGACCAAAACTTGTTTATTTTTTTTTAAAATATCTACTCGGCGCTTTTTTGATTTTTTTGACAAAATACCTTAAAAACATGTATATATTTAAAAAAAAAAAAAACATCGGGAGGTTAGAGTTTCCCGGGTTTTCTAAATTAAAGTGGGTTTTCTATACATCCTTCCCCTATATATATATATATATCATAATGTATTTGAAGCTTTTCTAATTTTTTGATAATGATGTATTAATAGTTATTTATTAGCAGACCATGAACTGGATTGGGCCCACATAGTAAATAATCTTTTCTAATACACACCAACCTTGAGGCATTGACCTCCCAAAAGACATTGGCCCACCACTGCACCATAGCAGACCATGAACTGGATTGGGCCCACATAGTATCTACCCCATCCTGGGCCTGTCAATTACCCAATTTTATTTTAGTAGATGATTTATTAAGTGCAGGTCAGAATCAGAAACATAAAAAAGTCCTACAAAATACAAATAATGCATACTTTTGATAGTTTTCTCTCTCATTTCTGGAAAATGAATTGTTTTGAAAAATTAAAAAGGAAGTATACAAATTTCTTCTGTTGATATACGATATATATTTTTTGATCTTAGGATTTTATAGTTTTCTAAGCAAAAATATATCGATCTTCCGTTGGATCTTTGCAAACATAAGATTTCGCCCATAATCCCGATTTGTTGGTTTTAAGATCGTAATATCTTGATCCGATATCGCTTTACTTAAGTATGTAAGCTATAAAACTATAAATGAGTAAAGTTTATTAAAATAAAATAACATATAACCTAATTGTCTTTTATATCACTGAAAATCATGTTACTATAATTGCCATTATGTTTATAAGTTTTTAGGTACACATGAAAATATAAACTTAAGACTTAATTAATATATATGAAATAAGTTATATGTTTTTATTGAAAACGTAATATTAGGGTGAAGGGAGTGGGGCGGTAAAGTGATCGGCAAACCGGTTTGCCGAGCGACAACACCGGCGCCGTCCCTTTTTCCCGCGCGGCAACCTTGTGAAACCGGTGAACCTTTGCCGCAATCATGTGAATTCGGTGATGATGATCAAGCTTGGAATATGCAGAAAAAAAGGAATATTCCTTTTGACTTTAATGACATTTTAGTTAAAAAAAAAAGTTTACCACTTTCAAGTGTCTACACCACTGCCAACACTTTTCACCAAAGTTTAAACTTTTTACCCTCTCTGACGTGGCACACTCTGATTGGTCCATTTTAGAGTTTGCCACTTTCACCTGTTTAACCACTCCCTTCACCCTTAGATGAAAATGAATAAATGCGGCAGCGTCTCGTTATCTTCATTGGGGTCTGTTTCTTATAAACAATGACATGACTTTGACCAATAAGATGGGTCTGCAAAGGTGGGTTTGTTTGTTTGTTTTTTTTTTTTTTTTAAGCTGAACAAAAGCAGGCTACCTGGGTACACCTATAGGCAAAAGGCCACCTACGTCCCCGATCACAAACAACGCTGGTGACCCAAGCCATCATTAATTTCAGAGAAACCCATCACCTGAAGACCCACTATGATAAAACCCTTGCTTGTGCCCATGACATTATTTCCCAAATAAAAATCCTAAAATCATTCACACTAATTCCCTTTGCTATACCATATTATTGGTAATCATATAAAGTATGTTCTTATTCATCACGATAGATAAAATACCATGTTACCTAAAATATCGTATGCCATGTCACGAAATCGTAGATGGCGGTGACCCAACTCGGCGTGGTGCTCAAGAACGAGAGAAATAAGGTTATATGAATAGAAGGTCACCAGTGCTCCAATCACCAACGACAAGACTCCGGCCGTCCATCCTAGTGATGCAAATGCAAATGGTAGACTCAACAAAGGCGGTGCTACAATGGACGTCGTCAAATGATAGCCACTATGCCACCATGACCCTGCCACATATTACATCCATTAACTTGAATTGGATAAATAATTCTAGGGTAAGTTGTGACAACGTAAACCATAAGTTAATGATTGTTCTCGATTCTTAGTAGTATCATCACACGGTATCTAGGTGGTATTTGGTTGATATGTATAAATGAATCCATGTATTTCGGAATCCTTCAAACCCATCATAAAGGATATGCTTAGACCATGTGTAGTGGTAATGTGATTGAGCGTGAAGTTGTGCACAAATGGCAAAGATAGCGCCCCATAATGCCCTGTACACCGCCCCCTGAGGCGTGATCTTCAGAAATTGGCTGTTGGCGTGATTGTGAAAACGTCTGATGAGGGGCTTGATAATGATCTTGAAAGGAGCGCCTGATGCCACATGTCACATAACCCCCAAGGCAGGGGCATTATTATAACACCCCACTACACATGGTGTTAGAGTGTTCTTTCCATAGTAATTTTCGTTACATTTTATTTGTCATCAAACCAATTACCTATATTCTTAATATGTCATCACTACAAACATTTATAAGGTCACATGTTGTTTAGTATAGAATCAATATACCACGTTTTCATCCTCATTTACAGGAGTTATATCTCATGAATTTGTCTTTTACTAACATGTGAAGTTATTACTCATCTCATGGCCCATAACACGTTAAAGTCAAATATGTACAAATAATAAATATATAAATAATAAATAAATACATAAATAAATAAAATGGGGGTGGGTTTAGCTTATCCCCAGTCTGGATAATCTTGAATACAGTGGAATGCACAACACAACACCTAAGTTTACATACGTGTGTTTAGCGAAACCATGTATTCACACGTAGAAAATTTTTAAAGTTACTTAATTCTTTTTGATGATGTATAAAAATCTAAAATGCATTTATGGTATTTTTGACTTTTTGATATAGTAACTTTAGACAGACCGCATCATATTTTAGGGTCGGATTTGATACATTTTTTTAACAGTTATGGTGTGCTTTCGCGGCCCTATCATCTCACCCATTTTGACGCCCCTCCCTCATCCCATCATAGCCAAAGGAGGCGCTATGGCATGTCTCCGCCAATGAGTTAGTAGACGCTATAACATGCCTCCCTCATCACAACCAATCAGATTTCTTCTCTTTTTTTCTTTTTGTTATATATAGTAAACGAGGGCTTTAAAGAGTTTTATTCCACATCGTGCAAATTAACAATAACGCCTTTGATTACGTGTCGCTTACGTGGCGTGATAAACCACTTAGCCTTACTATTAATCACATACGAGTCAACTATATCTATGATTAATAAAACATATCCATACACTAGATAACCACAATAAATTATACATCACATACCAGGAATCCTTATTTGCTAGCACTTTTTCAATAGATCATGATATCAACAATACTATTTTAACAAGACCAAACCAAACTTCACATTAGGGTGTGTTCTTGGTTTGATTTTGACGGTATTTAATTCAAACCATTAGTAATGATTTATATTAGTGACAAATCAAAACTGAATCGTTGAGCTTTTAAAACAAAAAAATAATATTTAAAAAAAAGTTTAAATATAATAAAAGATCTCACATTTTGGTCCGGTTTTAATCCGTTTGAAAATTCTAAAACCATAAATCAAACAGTCGTTAAGATTTGAAAATTTTGAAAGCGACCGGATAATAAAAAACCAGATGGTTAAACAAACCGATGATTGGTCACTACTAGAAAATTACGCAATTGTCACCAAAGTTTTGTTACCGAAAAGAAGGTAGCAATCTAGCAAATTAAGCGTGCTTATAGGATACGGTAGCTAAGTGGTTTCAAATTTTGCCACCATTTATTTCCCATCACAAATTCGTGGGAAAGAAATTTCCCTTATTTATATTTGGTCTTAAAATCGTGCCTAACGAACCGGTTCAGACGATTTCATGGTTTTAAACCGAACTGGGAACAACCATGCTCATGGGCGGACCTAGGCTTTGGCCAGGGTGGGCGGCCGCACCCCTTTAAAAAAAATTAGTGTATATTTTAGGCAAAAAACCCGACCGCACCCCTTGAAAATATGGTTGAACACCTCATCCGCACCCCAGCAAAAAATTTCTGGGTCCGCCACTCAGGGCCGGCCCTGGGGGTGGGCGGGGAGAACCACCGGCCAGAGCCCGATATTTTAGCGGGCAAGCTTTTTAAAAAAAAACCCGATATGTGTGCATAATTTTTTTAATAGGGTATACCTATACAAACACCAATATAGACCCACTTACAAAACTATTCTTATGCTTTAGATTAGTTATTAGCCTATTGGCATTAGGTTTAGAACTTTATTGATCCCAATACCCAATTTCATTAAGGCCTAAGGGTGAAGGGAGTGGTTACCTAATGGAATAGGTAAACTCAGAATTCACCCAATCACATAGCGCCATGTCAATTGTCTAATGCTAAAAAATGTTGGCGGTGGTTTACCTAATGGGGTTTAGGTAAACTATTTAAAAAAAAATGTGTGATTGATTCAGAAGAAATGGACACCACCACACACCCTCTCTCTCCCCATTTCCCTCCCTTCACCGAGTCGGTGAAGGCTCACCGATTTCGCCCCCCATTTCGATAAAGTTTTTTCGGTAAACAGGTTGGCAGTGGAGGGGGGTCGGTACCGAGTGGGTTTACCGCCCCCACTCCGTTCACCCTAAGGGCACGTTTTTTTGGAGCTCGAACAGGGTACACGAATTCTTAGGGCCGGCCCTGCCGCCACTGACCATGCTCCACATCATAAAAATTAAGTTTGAAATATATTGATGCATCGGATGTGGGGTCAAGTAGTAAGTTACATATATGATAGTTAACTTAGAAGAACACAAAAACAATATATAGAGTAATTAGGATAATTATAACAATTAACTTGACCTCATGAACATGAACTTGTAACTATTTAAAAGAAGAAATGATGTACCTTTGGACTTGAGAACAAAAAGAGCACCGGCATCAAGTGGTTGTTTGTGATGGTTGTTGGTGGTGGAAAATGCTTGAGCTTCTTTGGTGTGTTCTCCATGCACTGCTCCAATGGAGCCTGTGTGACCTGTGCCCATATATCTCGGAGAGAAGGAGAAAAGAGAGAGACAAGGGTGTGGAGAGAGAGAGAGAGAGAGGAGATGAAAATGGCACCTAAAATGATTACTTTTGATTATATTACAAAGGGTCTTCTATAGCCATATGTTTCTTTTTATCACGACTTCAATCATAGCTTTGTAATTAATGTATTTTTAACTTTTTCTAAAGATCAACTAGGTTGTAGTAACACGCGTGTTGCATCGGGACGTGACTGAAATTAGCTGTGAATCATACATAATGACAACTGATAAATAAATTCATAAAATTAAACAAAGTGATATCTAAATGTTTTAATGTTATTTGCCTCGTAGCTCAACTTTGAATATCAAAATAATAAGAAAAGATAACAATAAGGTAAATAACAAAAGTAAACATTAAAGAAAACGATATGAACTCGGTCCGTTTTGGTGCACTTGTTATAACAAACGAAAAAAAAGTTAAAATATATGTCCAAAAGGATATATGCGCTTGCTCAATTCGTTTATTTTTTTCAAAAGTTAAAAACGATTTTTCTGTATCGGTGTCGGTTTTGTTCGTTAAACTAACTACACTCAAAAAAGCAAAAAAAAAGGCTCATCTTAGCATACTAAACTAAAAAAAGGCTCAAGTTATCAAGCCTCTAATCCAATCCATCAAATTATACATACATTCCACTAAAAAACAACTTCTATATCAATATATTTCCACTAAAAACAAATACTTTTTCTCTCTTCTTTCAATTAAATAATATTATCATTACATTTTTCCCTCACTTCCACTCACAACCACTTTCAAAATATATTAAAAAATTATAACGGGTGAACAGTGTCCCCCCAAATATACAGATGAACAGTAACATTTTCTCTCTCCTCTACTCACAACCACTTTTTATACCCTTTATAATATAAAAACCCCTCCTCACATAATTTGATGGTTAGGATGTGAATGCTCTAAGGCTCATATTAACATGTTGGAAGTATTTAACTTCTTTTCTTTTATATAGAGACAATAAAAGTTCGATCATCCGGGCAAACTCAATGGTAAAAGGTCACCCACGAATGCAAATGACATTGATGACCTGGCCCGCCATCATTCCGGAGGAAACTCACCTCCTGAAAATTCACTGTAATAAAACCCCTAGCTTAACCCAAAGTATTTTTATTTCAGACGAGACTCAAACCCATAACGGCCATTGGCATTTAACTTTAATTTTAAGTTTCTAGCATGCAATTTTTTTTAATAACTATTTTTTTATGTTTTTACGAAAAAATAATGTTATGTAAAGTTTATAGTTGATATAATATTAAGGATAAATTACACTTTTCGTCCTTTATGTTTGTAGCTAGTTGCAATGGATGACCTTTACCTTTAATAATTACAGCCACAGTCCTTTATTTTGAAAACTCATTACATCTTTCGTCCTTTACCACTAACCAGGTTAAAATTTTGAGTTAAGTCTAGTCACAGGAGGGTATTATGGTCATTTCACGCTTTTATTTTAATTATTTTTAATAAATAAAACCAAAAGTTCATCATATATATAATTTCATCCCCATTTAACTTCCTCTCTCTAGGATAGCAGCATAAGCCCACCACCACCGCCACCTGATACATCACCACCACCGCCATCATCGGAGCCGCATATCACAGCCGCATATCTGGTGGGATTTTGTCAAACCCTAAACACAAATCTGGTGGATTTCGATTCCTGCAAAGAAACTAAAGTGATTTCAGATGGTAGACTAGAATCGATGGTTCTTGGCTTGGAATTGAAGCTCTCCGGTTGTGAAGACTCACAGATCTGATGGTTCTTGGCCCGGAATCGAAGCTCTCTCTGTTACCCTAGATCTCCGTCGTCTTCTGAACATCCCCAACCGAGGAGACCCCTAGATCTGGTTCTCGGGACGCCATAGAAACCCTAGATCGACATGAATCATCCCCTACATCTCTTTCTCAGTTTCTCTAGATACATCAACCTAGCTACTCTCTCTCTTCACACAAACACATATTTTTCTCTCTAAATGCTTATGCGGAGATGGTTCGACGGTGGGGTATAATGGTGGAAGAGCTGTGGTTGGTTGGAGGTTTGAGACAAGGTGAGTTGGGGTTTGGTGGTGGACCTGGTGGTGGGTGAGCGGTGGTTGGTTGGAGGTTTGAGACAAGGTGAGTTGCTTTTGTATCTGTAAAATTGCAACCAAGAGACCTGCTCTTTTGCCGGAAAAAAAACGAGGAGTTCGCCTCTTCCAAGCCATCCTACTTCTTTGGTTGGCTGTTTCTGTTTTTTAATTCGTGAATTGGGCTACAAGATGAGGGGTGGCTATTTGCTGGATGAATCAAGTTTGTTTTTAAGTTGGTTTTTAAATTTTTTTTATTTGTATCTAGTAATATGTAGTCTTCTATTCCTAGTCAAATAGAATTTAGCTTTCTTTCTCTACAACCTTCTGGAACACAAATTATTCTTGCTGGAGCATAATTTTTCTGGTCGGCCATTGTTTTTAGACCGGTTTTCTTTGGTTCGTAGACGAACGGTTGAAGTCTTGAAGATGGTGGTGGTTTGGTTCTGATGGGGGATTGAAGAATAAAGCATGTTTATTTTAGGGGTAGGCGATTCAGATTCAAACGCCATCATCTCCTGCCACCACCTCTAGCCGCCGTCACCTCCTGCCACCACCACCAGCCACCGTCATCACCCCACCCCTGTTTTTTTTTTGCTGCAGACAATTAAGAGAGAGAGGTAATGAGAGAGAGAGTGAAAGAGAAAAAAAATATTTATATTTGATTTTATTTTTTTATTTATACTATAAATAATTAAGTAGAAAGACTAAACTGCCCTTAAGTAAA
The DNA here is from genome assembly GCA_030545235.1 of Helianthus tuberosus. Lineage (NCBI taxonomy): Eukaryota > Viridiplantae > Streptophyta > Magnoliopsida > Asterales > Asteraceae > Helianthus > Helianthus tuberosus. Next base: position 11,619 of record JARYGA010000338.1, on the reverse strand, counting down.
TAAATTTAACTGAAAATTTTAACCAAGTTAGTGCTAAAGGACGAAAGATGTAACAAGTTTTCAAAATAAAGGACTGTGGCTGTAATTATTAAAGGTAAAGGTCATCCATTGCAACTAGCTACAAACATAAATGACGAAAAGTGTAATTTTTCCTAATATTAAACACGTCAAGCTTTGGTAATGCACCAACTCATCAATGACACTCGATATTACTTAAGCAAGAACAATGGAGAATGGTTACCCCACTGAGTGAGGAAGAGGGAATAGTGGGGTTGTCAACTACAAATTCTCACTCGCTAGTCCCCAAACACCACCACGCAGGGCGGTATGAAGGAGAAAATGGGGTGGGGCGTGACCTCCATAGCGGCGCCATGTGTGTGTTTGTTTGATTTTTTTTTTTTCTGGTTTTGCCCCTCACTCACAAACATATATACATACATATATTTTCTGGAGAAGAAGGAAGACAAATGCTCTGTTTTTGTTGCTGGTATCGAAGAAGAAGGAAGACAAATTGGAGAAGACAAATCGGAGAAGAAGACAAATATCTAAAATTTGTTTTTAAAACTTGGTTTTTAAAATTGATTTTTAACATATTTGGTCCCTGCAAGTCTAAAACAACTAAAATTTGTTTTTAAAACTTGGCTTTTAAAATTGGGTTTTAACATATTTGGTCCCTACAATTATAAAAACTTATTTTATTTAATGTTTTTTATTTAACATTAAAGGGTTTAATTTAAAAAAGTTAGAAATTAATTAATTGAGTAATGATGACAAAGGGGCTTTATGACTATGGCCTCAAGTTGCATAACGCCCCATAAAGCCCCGTGATGACATGGCGTGCCACATGTCGCATAACGCCCCACAAAGGGGTCTTATGACTACGGATGGCCTAATAAAATCTCAAAATTCAAGATTTCTTTCAATCATATAGTATTTAAATATATTGTTCTATTTTTATTTACTTAATGTTTAAACATAGTTTATTATATTTTTAATACAATCATATGAAAATCTAAATTTTAAAAAATAAACGTAAAAGATACACAAATAATATGAAAAATATAATAACAACAATAATAACCGAAGAATGAATAAATTGCTTAAAAAAGATAGACTTGTTACTAATATGTCAGATACCGATGACCCAATGACCCTCTTGACCCAATGACCCTCTGATGCATTGGCAACCCATGATCTTCTACTGTGTAGGTCATGGGTTCTAGTCTCACTTAAATTAAAATTGTCCTGCGTTGAGTCAGGGGTTTTATCACAGCAGGCATTCGAACAATGAGTTTTCTTTGGAATGGTGACGGACCAGGTCACCAACGCTATCTGCGTACACGAGCTTGAGTGACCTTTTATCATTGGAGTTACTCAGATGATGTGTAAGTCGTTTAAAAAACAAATATGTCATTAATTAAACACGTTATTAAAGCACCTTTTTAGTGTATATTAAAACTTACACCTACTTCATATCGGATCCTATCCGAATCTAACTTTTGGTATAAATAAATACATTTACACCCGCGGTACTATTGAAACAACTACCTCCTGAGAGATTTTAAATTATTTGTCAAGGACACTGTCCATCTTTGTTCACCACGTTTACAATGGTGTGAAGAAGTTAATAGCTTTTAATAATTATTTTATAATATATTATTAATTTCTGAGTAACCAATATCTATACGAATCCTTCGTAGTTCATTCAAAGCATCTATTATCTATTATATATAATAAATGAAAGGTGATTTGGGCCACGTGTCAACACCAGAGAAACCCTTTGATGCCCTTTTCCCGCCCAACAGTGTTTTCCCCTTCTTTATTTAATCCTTTTGTCTGCTTCTCAATTCAGATTTCTTTTCCCTCTTCTCTCTCTTCTCTCTGGCGATTCAAAAACCAGATCGCGATTCCAGGTACCTTTCATTTTGAATCGTTGATTTTCATTTTGTTGATATATGTATAGATCTGTATGATTTTCATTTTGTTGTTCAACGATTCTAGGGTTTCTTTACACTCGATTCAAGATCTATGCTTTCTGAGTGTTGAATCTCTGTAGATCTGGAACAGATTTGGGTTTGCAGAGAGAGAGAGAACGAGCAAATGGTAAGAATATGTTTATTTGTTTTTATTAGCCAAGCATTCTTCCGATTTTGTTGTTTAATTCTGTTTTTTTTTACGGAATTTTGTAGATCTGAACTTTAGGGTTCGTTGTTCAACGATTTTCATTTTGTTGTTCAACGATTCTAGGGTTTCATTTTGTTGATATATGTATAGATATGTATGATTTTCATTTTGTTGTTCAACGATTCTAGGGTTTCTTTCCACTCGCTTCAAGATCTATGCTTTCTGAGTGTTGAATCTCTGTAGATCTGGAACAGATTTGGGTTTGCAGAGAGAGAGAGAGAGAGAGAGAACGAGCAAATGGTAAGAATATGTTTATTTGTTTTTATTAGCCAAGCATTCTTCCGATTTTGTTGTTTAATTCTGTTTTTTTTTTTACGGAATTTTGTAGATCTGAACTTTAGGGTTCGTTGGTGACGCCGGTGAAAAGAAGGATAGAGTTATCGATGCTTTGAATGCCACAAAGGCTGCTGTTGAGGAAGGAATCGTACCAGGTAACTTAAATTATTCCAGCTACAATGTAAACCTGTGATTTTTTTTAATTTATTTTTTTATAATTTAAAACTCATATATGTCCAGGTGGAGGTGTAGCGCTTTTATATGCTTCAAAAGAGCTTGATAATCTTCAGACATCCAATTTTGATCAGAAGATTGGTGTTCAAATTATTCACAATGCTCTCAAGGTATGTTTTCATGCTTTATTAAGAGTCATCATATCTGAAGGTATTGTTTGCTGACTCTATATTTTATCGCACTCTTCTATCTGAAGGCACCCGTGCACATGATTGCCAGCAATGCCGGAGTCGAAGGTGCTGTTATCGGTGGAAAGCTTTTGGAGCAGGATAACCCCGACCTCGGATATGATGCCGCTTCTCTCTCACACACACACGTAGACATGGTTGATACGTTATTATGTTGATGCTTACTGTTATTGTATTGCAAACAGGTCAATATGTAGACATGGTCAATGAAGGAATCATCGATCCCCTGAAAGTTATCAGGACCGCATTGACAGACGTCGCAAGGTAAATTTACATTTACGCCCATGATATGAATCATACCTGTTTTATATTCAAAATTCAAAAACTGAATTTGTTTCGCTGCTGTTTTCAGCGTGTCATCTTTATTAACCACAACTGAAGCCGTGATTGTTGAACTACCGAAAGAAGAGAAGGAATCACCGGCAATGCCACCAGGATTGGAGTATTATCTCCTTCTAGATTCAAGTAAGTTTGGGTTCATAATTGTATGACTAATTACATTTTGCAAAGAATACAGATAGCTTGTGCTCTCTATCAAGATGCTGATATTTATCTATTTGATGATTCGTTCAGCGCTGTTGATGCTATTACAGGAAATCATCTTTTCAAGGTGAGTTGATCACTTATAAATCCTAAATTTTTCATAATTATATAATTTCTAACTAGAATAAGTAATTTATTTACAGGAATGTATGATGGATTTCTTGGAATCGAAAACAATGATTTACGTCACGAAATTCTGGTGCAGGTGTTTGTGAGAGACTTTGTACCTACAGCCTCAGCCTACCTAATGAAAGTTCCATCTCAAGAGCCAGAGATCGTGAAAAATTTCTTACTAAAGACTCTTCATCTCCGAGGATGGAAAAAGACGATTGACAATTTCACTCTCGGAGATGATTGACAATTTCACTCTTGAACATGAAGGTACCTAATGAGATATATTTTGTGGGCTTTTGCCCTTGTAAAATGTTATATATTTTGTGTAGGGCTGACTGTTTTATTCAGACTCATCATTCTGGAAACCGCCACAAATGAAAGTATGTTTTTCAATTTTTTATTGATTTTTTTGTTGGAATAAAAGATTAAATCTTGATTGATTTGCCAAATTCATTTTTCTAATCTTCAGGCTCTCTTGCATTCTGTCCTATTTGAGAAAATGAAAGCTCTTGATCTATTTGTTGTTGTAATACCTGTATGGGAATGGGAATCATCATATCATCTCAATTCTATGGCACCCCTTATGTGTGGTAACATCATTATTCAAGTATCAATTACTATTAAAATATAAGTTTGTCGATTGTTTATATAATTACATCCTATTTTGCGATTTGTATTTAAAAGTACACAATTTTGGAGGGAACATTGAGATGTATGGCATATTAGATACACTTGCATCCAGCCCTATCGTTGCACGTATTAGTAAAAATTCAACTATGGTATGGTTATAAATTCTTAGGTAGACAGATAATATAATTTGTAGGTGATACCATGATTAAAGTTTACAACAGTTGCAATAACAGAACCACTGCGCAGAGACGGTTTTGCTGTATTGATGTGTTTTAATTTTTTTTAATTGATAACTGGTGAGGATGATATGATGTTTAGATTGTAGTGTTTTATGTCAATGACCATGATTTGCAATTTCTTTTATTCTAAATATTCAAGTGAGATTTGATTTGCAATTTCTTTGATCACACAGAATTGTTCGTCTCTTCAGCTGAACTGAAACTATGCGACTCCAATTAAATCACTCCGTGAAGGTACGTGACCATGATTTGCAATTTATTTGATTCTAAATATTCAAGTGAGATGTAATTTGCAATTTCTTTGATCGCATGGAACCGTTCGTCTCTTTAGCTAAACTCAAACTACACGACTCCATTCGAATCATCCATGAAGGTACGTACGTGCACACAGATAAAGTATCTTATTGTGTCCTTTGTTCACCTTTAGTTTTGCAAGCTTCATTACAAATTTCAAGTTGTTCGTTTCTAATTTTGAGGTAAATGCACCTTTTCTAAATTATTTGGGGTTATGTCGGCTGTGTAGTTATACTTGGTTATGTGCAAGTGTTGGCAATTCGGATCAACGTGACTAATCCGCTAAGACAAGGATCACCTAAGTCAGGTATATTTAGGTTCAGACAAAATCTGATTTTTACTTGGGTAATCGGTTCAACAATTTGAACATTTGTGTTGCAGTTCGGGTTATAGGTTTTGAACTTTATGTTATTATTAAAAGACTAACGATGAGTAATTATCTTTAAAAAGCATGTTTCTTATTAGTTAGTACATATGTACATATTCGTTAAAATTTCAGTTTATGTATTACAATATTATGCTATTTGTGATTCGAATTGGGTCAGACTATAAATAGACTTTGTATTTACATTCGAAATTGAATTGGAAGAGAGAGATGTAAATGATATATAGTATTATGCAATTTGTGATTCATATTAAGTCAAAATATAGATCAAGTGCCTGTTGATCAACACATTGAAGAAAAGCAGCAGTAAGTATTTGACATTTTAGTTCATTTTGCTTCTTTATTTGTTATACAGATCATAAAACGATCGTTGTTTTTGCAGATCAGCAGACCCGAATGCCTAACGAGTGATTTGTTTGTTTTTGTAGACTAGATGGATACAACTTTTTAAAGTGCCTAACAAGTCAGATGGTAATATTTTATTGGGTTTATTAGGTTAAAACAGTGTTTTGTGGAGAAACAGTGGTTGAAACCACTGTTGGGTCTGCTGATTGTGGTTTGAAACCACTTTTGGGTTATAACGGTGTTTGAAACCACTGTTGGGTTAAAGCAGTGTTTTGAAACCACTTTTGGGTCAAAACAGTGTTTGAAACCACTGATTTGACCCAAAAGTGGTTTCAAACACTGTTATAACCCAAAAGTGGTTTCAAACCACAATCAGCAGACCCAACAGTGGTTTCAAAACACTGCTTTAACCCAACAGTGGTTTCACTGTTATGACCCAAAAGTGGTTTGAAAACAGTGTTTGAAACCACTGTTGGGTTAAAGCAGTGTTTTGAAACCACTTTTGGGTCAAAACAGTGTTTGAAACCACTGTTTTGACCCAAAAGTGGTTTCAAACACTGTTATAACCCAAAAGTGGTTTCAAACCACAATCAGCAGACCCAACAGTGGTTTCAAAACACTGCTTTAACCCAACAGTGGTTTCACTGTTATGACCCAAAAGTGGTTTCAAACCACAATTTTAACCCAAAAGTGGTTATTTAAGTAATGTTCTTATTTCTTATTTTTGGCATTGAAACACTTGCAGATGAAAGAGTTCTTCATAGATGAAAAGATTCTAGGTAAAAAAGATAAACCAGTGTATTATGAAACAGGTTAGGAGCCTGATATGTGGTTTACACCTAAACTGGTGTGCGAGATACGAGGTGTTGATTTCACTAAACGTAACCCTTTTTGCCGGTAAATTTATTTTTTTGTTTAGTGGGATTGAATTAAAAAGGTTTATTCGATATGTAGTAATCTTTCATGAATCTCATTGTAGCATATACTAACAGAATATTGAATTACTGATAATAGGCATTTCTTGGGGTTGTAGTCATTGCATTCGTTGGTATAAGTCGTGGATATCTTCCAGCAACAAGGTAGATAAGGACACTAATCTACAATATTTAGAAAATATTAATAAATTTCATAAAGTTAAGCAACCATTTCAAACTTGTGTAGAGATTTTGTACAACAAGTTCTTCTCTCTTTTGAACAACAAATCCCCACCGATTCACTAAGCAGGTTCGATACTTTGTACAGTTTTTTGTTTATTTAATTTCTCATTTATTATATGTTCTTGAGATTGTTTGGATTTTGTTGAAGATTATATGTGTGTTTCGAATGGACGTGATGAAATATTCCAGTTCCGATGTGGTGGTTTTCTTCAGTTGCTACCACATGGCTACCAGCAACAACCGAGTTGGCCATGAGATTTCACGTGGTACTGAGTTTCTGAGCCTCATAAGGTAACTTGGATACTTTTATTAATTTTTATAACTATTGTTGACATGGATCTTTGCACTTTACCCAATATTTCTGATCCGAATCGCGAACCCGTAGCGTTCAGTTCGAATCTGTACCCAATTCTGATACAAGCGATCTGGTTCGCGATAGTTTAAATAAACTTGGAACTAGACGTGTAAACCGAACCGACCATTTAAATTTCCTTATCTATTTTTTTCATCATTTCAGGAATTTAAAGTTAAGTATAAATAGTTTCATTATGGATTCTAAGATAAGAGCTAATGGGGATTTCACCTAAAGACCTGGACAAAGATTTACGGCTTCACATATTCATATTTGTCAAGAAAGTGAGTTTCAAATATCCAATTATGATTACATGCTCATATTCAAGCTTTATCAATGTTTAGCAACAATTACATATTAGTAAAACAAACTCTGTATATCTTTCTTTTAATGTTTTTTGTTGATTTATTATTTATTGTGTTACTATTATAGGATCTGAGAATATTTTCAAGCAATTTCATGAAACATTTGTGATGCCGCTAAGAAAGCGTCCGTGTGCAAAGCGGCTTAAAAAGAAAGATGAGCAAGAACAAGATAACAATCACCGGTTAATCGGAAACGGTTGTTCATCGATTGAAGTTCAGTTGGTCAGACTCATTAATCGGTAGTCGGTCAAGGTCGGACCAAATCGGTCTACATCGGATGTGATAGATATGCAGTGATTGAATGTGAGAGATTAGATAGATGTGATAAGTTTTATGTGCTATTGATCAGATCCTTGCGAGCTGTAAGTTTGTATTCAGCTGTTTTGATGTTGAATGACTATTGGTGATTTGAAATTATGGTTCATGATAGTTTGAATGAGAAGTTTCTATAGTTTGTTTGTTGGTTGAGGGTTGACAGTAGGTGTAGAAAAGTATTGACAGTTATGGGAGATTGCGAGTTTAAAGTTTTCGTTGGATTTAGTGAGATGCTAATGAAAATGATATATCCTAATATCTGCTATATTTAAACTGGAACAAGGAACTTGATATGTATATATCTAGATATATTGATGTGAAAATGCCAAGTTGAAAATTTGCATCAGTAGTGTTCATGTTGTCAAAGTCTAAGTAGGTGGTAATGGTTTATGTCTTAATCATAAATAGTTTTAAATATAAAGTAAATTTCTCGAGCCCGTGAAGCAATCCCGGGTAAAAACCTAGTTGATATCATAAATGAATTGAAGTAAAAAGGGTTTTCTATGAGAACGGCAATTGGAGAGCCCCGTTAATCGGGCCAATGCTGGCTTTCGAGTTTGGTTTGGGCGTTCCCTCAAGAAACCATACCGCCAGCTGTCACTTGATAATCGTTGTGCCACCATAAGAGCAGAATTCTATAGTGTAACACATGGTGGGACGAAAACCCGGGTGGGCTTGGGAATCGAATTGACAACCTCGCACAAGGCCTAGCACAAATTTTTCATCGTCTTAATCCACCAAAAGTGACACAAGTAAGGATCGAACTTGGGTTTTCACTGAAGAATCCAAGCCTCCTACCACTAGGCCACAAATAGTGGACAAAAATGTTTAAACTAACTTTTGGATGACGTTATTTAAAAATATTAAGAATAGTTTCATTAAGACAATAAACAGTTGATAGTTGATACCATTAAGTTATGTTGTAAAATTATATGCTAAACCAGGCTTTACATTTGTGTGGTGTTTTTAGAGTTTTGACCTGTGCTTTTAAGTTGGTCCACCAACTATTATATTCAAAACATGGGTTTGCCTTGGAATTCTTTAATTGTCAAATGAAATTAGTTACGACGCGGTTAGTGTGGTGTGATATATATTTAAATATATTTTAACCCCTTTTTACACATTAGCCAAGTTTTAAATTTATAAAACACGATATTTTACTAACACTAAACACACATATGGGCAAGTGCACCCATCGTGAGCGTAGTATAGTGTTGGCAAGATACCGAGGTCGTCCAAGGACACAAGTGCTTTTAGTACCGGTTTATCCTCAACGTTTAATCAAATCAAAAGTTAGAAAAATGTTTTTAAACTAGAAAAATAAAAACTAACTAAAATGCTGAAAAATAAAATAAAAATTAAAACAGATAGACAAGATGAATCACTTGGATCCGACTCGTGTTTAGTGTAACCTTTGATTATTTCCGCACTTTTGCACTTTTTAAGAGATTATCTTAGTTATTGTAGTAGGCCTCTCTTTTGAAGGTGACGTTACCCTCAACCCAGTAGTTTGAGTCAGCAAGGATACAATCCTAAAGGGTCGGATTATTGAAAGATAATTAATTAAGTTATTAATGCATATTATGGTAGGCCCCTCTTTTGAAGGTGACGTTACCCTCGGCTAAGTAGTCTGAGTCAGCATGGATACAATCCTAAGTAGCCGGGTTAAAGTATTATTAGTAGCTTACATATGAGGGGATCAAAGAGTTTGGACCCCCGCCATCCAATACCGGTGGGTATTGAAGGAGGTCCTACTAAATTTGACTCAGGTCCTTGCAGGATCTATACACTGAACAAGGCAAGACTCTTACCAAACCGTTCCCTTAACCCCCGACCAGGTAGCCAACATATCTCCATATAGACCGTGGAGATATGAATGGTGAAAATCTTTTATTTTATATAGACAGTAAAATAATGCCAAGACACCACAGACAAACGATAAGGAAGAATCACCTTCAACATAAGAAACTAGTTATTAAAGTCATTAATACATAACCAAATAAAAAGTGCGAAAAGATTAAAAATAAAAAGTATTACACTAGACACTTGTCTTCACCAAGTGATGTAAGAGACTTAGGCAAACATGGCCTTTGATTGTCAAGAACTCTTACGATCAATCTTGGATCCCGAGACGACTCACAGACTCTATGATGGACAATGGATGATGGTGGTGGATGATGGTGTTGTGATGGTGGTGGGTGGTGGGTGGTGGGTGAAGTGTGAGAGAGGTGGTGTGCCAAGGGATGGTTTGCAAATGAGCCAAGCACCCCTATTTATAGCCTGAACAGAGGCTCGGGCATGGCCCGATGTCCATTGGGCACGGCCCCGTGTCCACCTTCTTCTCTGTCTTCATTAATTGCAGTTTGTCTGCATTAGTTGACCACGCCCCCGTGTCCGCTAGGCACGCCCCCGTGTGCAGAAGCGTATCTGTACTATCAAGATTTCCCCAGATTCTGCGAATCTTAGAGTTGACCACGGCCCCGTGTCTGCTGGGCACGCCCCCGTGGTGGGTGATAGAAGCTTCTACAGCTTTGTCTTTTCTGCTGACACTTGGGCACGCCCCCGTGTTCACTGAGCACGGGGCGTGTTCAGCCTTCTGTTCTCTTGTTTTGCTTGGGAAGATGCTGTTGGGGAGGCCGGGCATGCCACGTTTGTTCCTTTTCTTGTATTTATGTTAGATTTGGCTGCCTTTTTGCTTCTTTTGTTCATTTGAGCTCATTTAATCCTGAATATACAAAAGGAAGACAAAAACACACTTTTTCCAACATTAGTACTAAAAAGGGTTAGTTTTATGTCACAATTGATGTAATTTATATGTTGTATTTTGTGCACATCAAATACCCCCACACTTGAATCTTTGCTTGTCCTCAAGCAAAACTCTTTATTTTGTGGCTTTACACTCCCAAATGGAATGGGTAGAAGAGAAGGTTTTTGGGCTTGTCATAGAGTGTCGGGATTTCCAAGATTCTTTATTTAGTTTTATTTTATTTATTTACAATCCTATTCGTCATGATTTATTGAAAACATTCCATAAGATAAATTACTTATTAGGGCATAACATACCTTTTTAAAATTCCATTTATATACAAGTTCACATACCTCACGGGGATCACTCAACACTCGGCCGAATATGTATTTTAGTGGATCACTCGAGAGCGGCATAGAACTTACTCCTACCATAAGCTTGCCAAGCAATCAATCCTCCTCCTTTTTAACTATATACCTTTGTAAATATCAAGAGAACTTTTGGGTGAAGGGTTAGGCTTGGGTTAAAGGTAGGTGGTTGGGTTAGTGGTTAGTAAAAGGGCGAAAGGCGTAAAAAGCGTCGGTTTTCGTAAGACTTTTTATTTTTGAAATTTTTATTTTGATGAAGCCATTATTCAAACAAAGTTATTTTTGATAAACTTGTTTGTTTATTTCTCTTTTGCTTCAACAACATCATCATATATATTTTTTTTTGAAAGTCATAAGAAAAACAGAGCTTGTTACTAAAACAAAAGGGTTAAAAATAAAAAGGTTTTGGTGGGTGAAAGGGTGTTTGTTTTGGGTTATGAAATGAAAAGGTTTAGGCTCAAAGGGGTTAACTAGGGGGATTTTGGGTAGGTGGTAAAAAAAATAATGGTGTAGAAATAAAAAAGGGTTAGTTCTAATGCCTCCATCATTTACTTACTCGGGTTTAAGTTGGTAAGGACCGGGAATGTATCGTCGTGGCAAGTTCTAGAGTCGTAAGAACCAAGCGGCTATTCACACAAGAAACGAAAAATGAGCATTTAGTTTAAAGATATGTATTTGTATGCTCAATAAAGGCTCAAAACTCACTTTTTGTGGGAATGGGTTTTTATGTGATCAAGTATATATAATCAAATTTTAACTAGGTTTGTCATGCCGTTTCATAATTTTCTTATGTTGGTTCTTTTTATCACGACGCTATCGGTTGTAAATTTGTAAAAATGTAACCTTTTTAGAACTTGAAATTCCCAAATTAAACCAAGACAAGT
>JARYGA010000337.1:0-28774 GCA_030545235.1 Helianthus tuberosus | reverse complement strand
CCCCGCGTTGCGGCGAATTTCTTTTGTTATTTAGTCTGTGTTTACATGTGTTTTGAAATCACTATGAACGTGTTGCGAACGGGACTGCTGACAAGAATAAAAAGAAAATGTAGAAAAAACACTAAAAGATAACCGAAAGAAAATCAACCAAAAACGTTGTATGGTTACGATGTTGTTCGTATGAAACCCGTGGTCAGAGATAAGCAAATTGTTCTGGGTACCGGTACCGACTTTTGGCGTTCCTGGTACCGGTTCACTACCGTTTTTTACCTTCATATACCGGTACCGTAACCGGTATTTCGGTATCAGTACCGATTCTGTATCAGTTGGCACCGAGCTCATCCCTACCCCTGAAACTAATAAAAGAAAAAATTAAAAGTTGAAGAGAATCAACAAAAAAAGTTGTAGGATACTGTTGTTCGTACGGTAACCATGATCAAGGTTGAGCAAATGATACCGGGTATCAGCACTGAATTTCCAGAACAAAAAGATTTCCAATATCAATTCGGCACCAACTTTTGGCGTTTTCTGTATTAGTGTTGGTTTTTACCTTCATGTACTGATACCGAATAGGACCGTCCCGGTATTTTCGACACCGGTACTAGTTCGATACCGGTTGACACCAAGCTTATCCCGACTCTTGATATTAAAAAATGATTAAAGTTAACAAGTAAAGAAAATAACTATTATCATAATATTAAAATAATAAAAGTATTAAAGAAGGAAAAATTACACTTTTCGTCCTTTATGTTTGCATTGGATTGCACTGGGTGCCCTTTAACTTTAATAATTACAGTCACAGTCCTTTATTTGGAAAACCTATTACACCTTACGTCATTTAGCACTAACCTGATTAAAATTTTCAGTTAAGTTAGACACGTGTCTTGCACATGAGGGTGAGTTGGTAATTTTACTCCATTTATTTATTTGAAATATATAAAGGAACAAGCACTGTCGTCTCTCTCTCTCTCTCTCTAAGTTCACTCTCTCTCTAGCTTTTCTCCACCACCATCATCCGCCCACAACCACCAGCCCAATTTCAACTCCTTCATCTTCAATCGTAAGTCTTCTTTTCACATTCTCAACCAATTCCTTCAGATTCACACTAATTCCCCAATTTCCGATCCTCAATTTTACAAATTCAAGATCGCCCTAGCTTTCTTCCTATATCTGTTTACTTTTACTTGAAATTCATCTAGTTTTTATGTCAATTTCACATTTATAGCCATTGATTCTACATCTGCATCGAGTTTTACTGTAACAGTCCTTGAATTATGAGCCCTTGATGTTAATTTTATTTACCAGTTGCTTGTGATTTTATTAGGAAACTAAAATCTGTTTGTGTATATATACACACACAATAATCAGAAATTAGTAGTTTTTTAGTTGTACTAGTTATATGATTGATCTGCTAAACCATAGATTTTTTTAAATTATTTTTTTTTATTTCAGGGATATTGGGTAATGATTTTTTACTTTCTAGCAGCTAATCTATGCGAGTGTACATGCTCGCTCACTGGCCAAATTAGGTTTCATTCTGATAGTTGTGGTTTAGTGTTTTTAAATCAAAATGGAGCCTTAATGGAAGCTTGTGTTTCTTATGGAGCTGGCTCCGGTTACGCTTATTTTAACCGCCCTTGCTGTCACATTATTGTGGTGGTGGTGGCTAGGATTCAGTGGTGGTGACAGATCTGGTGGTGGTGGCTGTCACTGTGGTGATGTGGGTGGGAGTTGGATGGAGACAGAGGGGACAAAGAAATGAGAGAGAGAGATTAAATATTTTTTTATATATAATTATATATTGTTTTATCTTTTCTGATTTTGTTTATTTGTTTGTATAAAATTACCAACTTACCCTCATGTGCAAGATACATGCTTAACTTAACTGAAAATTTTAACCAGGTTAGTGCTAAAGGACCTAGGGTGTAATGGGTTTTACAAATAAAGGACTGTGATTGTAATTATTGAAGTTAAAGGTCATCTATTGCAATCTGATACAAACATAAAGGACGAAAAGTGTAATTTACCCATTAAAGAAACTATATATTATTATAATATTAAAATCACTATTTATTTCAATTCATTTAGTAATATATAGTAATAATATATAGTAATGTTTAATATTATAAATAAAATATTTATTATTGGTTGTTCATCATGTATTGTAATGGATGTATATGCCTATTGCATGCATTGTTTTATAACTATATACATTTTTTGAATAAAGGCGGAAATATTATTAAGTAAACAAAACAAACAAACAGAAACCTTAGCAAGGTGCTAAGGCATTAGAGTACAGGTACAGCAACAAATAAAGTGCATAATGAAATTACAAAAAGTTCATTTAAAACAACTAAAATCTCCCCAAGCCTTCCAATTTAGATCTCTTTTTCCAGCCCTTTCTCTTATCCATACAAACGAGAGTGCTTTGATGTCACCGACTGCCCTTGAAACATTCGTTGTTTTGCCGTTAAAAATTACGTTGTTTCTAATACGCCATAATGTCCAACATGTTGCCGCAATGATCATGTATACCGCCTTCTTTTTTTCTTGTGATGAGCAATGTGATTGAATGTGCTCCAATAATCCCACCAAACTGAGCACATATCTCGGGAGAGGAATTTTGACCCATAACGAGATTGCCGTCCAAACCAGTTGAGCATATTGACAGGAAATCAATAGATGATCAACCGATTCGATGCATATACTACATAATACACATACGACCGAGGGGATTTGTATATTCCTAATAGCTAACGCGTCTCTTGTAGGAATTCGATCTAGCACGAGTCTCTTATAACTATATACATTGTGGGAAAAAAATGTGAAACCGATAGGACTCAGTAAAGCCAATGGTCCCTGGTTTTAAGGCTTGCTTTTGGTGCTGTGGTCCCTGGTCTTAATGAAGTGTTATCTCTCATCATGTGACATGTATTTTAAAAGTATATGCAATATAGTGGTGGGGTCTGGTCTTCTTTGCTTTAGCTTATGTCATCTTTTTATCTAACTAGTTTTCTTAATTAATTAGTTACTGTAACATTCTAATTTTGATATAATATAACTGATTATAATGATAAATCTACGTTGATGACATGTATCTCAACGTGGAACCGATCTTCAGCTACAAATTGAAGCTTTCGTTTATTTAGCAAGGTTTTCTTAGGGTGAGAGGGGCACTCCCCTAAGAGGGGAGTCCCCTCTCTTACGCATAACCAATCCTCGTGTGCCACGTCAACTCCCCTCTTAAACTCCCCTAACACCCTAAATTGATGGCGGCACTCCCCTCTTAGGTGACTTGGTTTTTATTAAAAAAAAAAAAAAAAGGAAATTTTTCATTGGTCCACTCCTCCCTCTCTCCTCCCTATCTTCGGTGAATTCCCATCGATTTTGGTCCCCGATTGAATGGCAGCACCTCCCTCTTCGGTGGAGGAGGTCCCCGCATGGGGTCACCGAGAACGCCCCGCTCACCCTTATATTCTAACAGATTGTTGTCCGTTTACCTTATATTTTGATGTAATTTCTATTTTACAATAGATAATATACAATAAAAAAGCGTATTACATTTGCAAAGCGTACTCAACTCGAGATTGTGCAAATTAATGGTTTTTATGGTGTTTAATGACTTGTTTTTTTTTTAAAGGTGAACTTCTTAAGGGTGACCATTGTCACATCCGCAAATCGCGGACCCTCGCCAAGAACGTGGGCCCAGATAGCAAGGTCAGCGCTGGGTTAACCAGTCTTGGGTCGAAGGCTTTCCCCCGGAAACCGTACTGCCTCTACACGAGTTGCCTCGCTAGAGTAACAGCCGGATGAAAACCGGAGTGACGCTCAGGATCAAACCCTCCTCGGTAGGTTTTTCACCATCATTGCGCACGGGTGTCCTACCCCCTTTCGCCACAAGCGGGAGTCGAACCGGTGACCTCTAGGAGGACAAACCGGCCCCCAACCACTGGGCAACGACTAAAAGTTATTAGAAATTATTGGTTCAATTTGGTTACTAAATCAAGAAATTGACAATTTGTGTTTTTGGTAAATTTTGAGCAGAAAGCTATATTCTGAAAACACATGTAACTAATGCATCCATTGGTGTAGAAACATCACAAATGATGCATACAACTTGTTAGAACTCATGGGTGGTTAATATGTAAGCCAATTCAAGAACCGAGTGTTAGTCTTCTTGGCGAACAAAAAGGCCAAATTTTGCCGAAATGATGATTTTGAATGAAATGGTGTTTAAATCATCACTAATTTATAAATGAACTAAAATCACTATTGACATGTCCTTAGATCAAAAACTTTGGTTAAAGTATGAGAATATTGAAGTTAGGTAAGCCAATGGTTTATGCCAAAATACAAAAATATACTAAAAATGCCAAGTTGGTGTATTGCTAATTAAGTCTAATCGGCTAATGATCACTTGTATGTATTTAAATTCGGTTAGAATTTTAAATGTATGATTGAAGGAGATCAAATTAAGTTTTACATGAATAAATCGGTTTGGGTTGAAATAACGGGCCAATTAGCCTACAGGGTGTGGTATAAAGTCTCTAGGAGCTTTATCACGTCACCTCAACGCCACGTTACATAGGGGGCTTTAAAGTCTCTCCCTTTAACTTGCATGCAATGGTTTAAAGCCCCCTATTAAACAAAATACAAAAAAATAAAGAGAGAGATTTTATTGGTTGAAAAGAGTGAGCCCCACCTTCTTTCCCCTTTAACCTGCGTTAGCACGGTGGCGGAAGGGCTATAGCGCCCCCCTCTTAACTCCGGTGGGATGGTGGTTGGCGCCCCGGGGCGCTATAAATGTCGATGTAACGGAGTGGCGCTAAATGTATAGTTAAATAAGGATAAATGAAGTTAGATTAGGGGTAAAGTTGGTCAATTGTACAAACTAGTGCTATTAAATTCGCCCGTTGCGTTGGAAATCCTCGCGTTGCGCCGTGGGTGGGTATTAGTTCGTTTAACTTCGGTACTGACCCTTGTTATAGCAAACAATAGAGAAAAAAAATTAAAAAAATTTATGATATGAACAAAAATATACCAACACAACGGAAATTTGATCGGTATTGGTTTGTTTTGTTATGCCACATACACTCGTTACAACAACTCATAGAGAAAAAATCTTGATATGACCAAAAAATACCGACACGTGGTTTACATGGATCAAAAACAAACGCAAGTTATATAAGATATATAAAAAAAAACCACATAATACACAAGGGCGTAGCTTAAGAGGGGCCGGGAGGGGCGACCGACCCCCCGAACTTTTCGCTCAGTAGTGTTATATATGTAGTTTTTGTATAGAAATTTTTTGGTATATACGTTTTCAACCCTCCGTTTCTATAGAAATTTTTGGGTATATACGTTTTCGACCCCCCGTTTTCATGGTCAAGCTTCGCCACTGATAATACGTATAATAAACCACTAAACAACACATATAAAAAAACACACAACTAGGGATGGCAAAAAAGCCCAAGCCCAACAGGTATAATCGAAACCCGAAACATACGGGCAGGGTGTACCCGAAGCCCGATGGGTATGGTCCGGGTATAGGCTTAAAAAAGGAAAAAATTCGGGTACGGGTACGGGTATGGGATTTAGTGATACCCGCCCGATACCCGGCCCATTTACCCGAATAATACCCGAAAAAATAATATTATAAATTTCCATATATATAAACATACTACATGCACTTTTTACTATAGAACTAGGATCATTGCTGAACAAATCGATTCTTGTTCACAGATTAAGTTATTTTTCATGTTAGTTTGTCATCTTGTTCGATGATGTTGGCATGAAGTTTTTTACACTCTTGTTCACACAAGATTGCTTAGTGTTCAAAGATTATTTCTTAAAATCTAGTTACTAAATTTGTTTAAGTAGGTTACTAGTTGTATTCATAGATTATTGCTTATAGATTGCATAAAAGGATGTTAGTTTACTGTTACATTTGTTCACAGATCGAGTTGTTACTAACTTGTTACCTTTGTTCATGAAAGATGAATTCTTGCATTATTTTTTCTTGTTCATTTCATATTTTTTCTCAATTTGGTTGAATTCATATTGATTTCGAGTTATTTGAATTCGAATCGTTTCAAACTCGATCTGTGAACAAGTTGCACATTTGTCCCAAATGGTATTTTTAAGAATTTAACGGGTATACCCGATACCCGTGGGTATGCCCGATACCCGACGGGTAAGTACCTGACAAATACCCGACGGGTAACGAGCCGGGTATGGGACAAAAAATTACAACCGGGTACGGGCCTAGGATTACCAATACTCGGCCCATTGCCATTCCTACACATAACAGGAATTTGATCGGTATTTATTTGTTTTGTTACGCCACGTACACTCGTTACTACAACACATAGAGAAAAAATCTTGATATGACCAAAAAATACTGATACATGATTTACATGGATCAAAAACAAACGCAAGTTATATAAGATATATAAAAAAACCACATAATAAATATAATAAACCACTAAACAACACATATAAAAAAACATTTAAAACAAATAATTACTATTCATTTAGTTTGTCTATTAATAGTATACAACACCATTTTAAATATATAATTAAACATTTAAAACTATATGAAATGAGTTGATCGCATTGAATTTACAGGTTAAACAATTTGCATCTAACCAAATAACAGCTATCCATCACTTGTTGTCTAGTGGTTGAAAAGACTTAGTTCTCCTTGGAGACCCAAGTTCAATCCCTACTATGTTAGACCCTAACACGTATTTGACAAAAGTCGCAGCGGAAATTCGTGCCATAAAATTTCTTTCTTTATAAATACCTCAACTTATTTAAACTTTAACTTTAACATAACTCTTATTCATAAATCCGTCATCCTCTTATTTACTAATTAAAAACATAGCTTATGTTTTCTACATTTTACATTCAACTTCCCCGCACAATCTCTCTAGTGACTCGATCTTCGACCTCTTTTCCTTGTGATAATCGCTCGTGATCCGTACAACCTGCACTCACCACATACATTCAAAACATTAGCACACATTATATAACCAAGATCATTCGCGTACACTTCACATTTAGATCTTTAAGAAACTTTAAGCATCTCATCTGCGTATCCATTTCCTGGTGAGGCTTCAATAACGTACCTGCATTACTTTTCATTCTCAAGGTACACCATTAATAACGTTAACGCTCAACGTGTCAAATTCATGACTACATATGTACTTACATACATACATACATACATACCTACATACACATCTACATACGTACCTACCATCCCTACAACTTTACAAATGTGCATACAATCATTCTTGACTTTATACATACCTACATACACAACTACATACATACATACCTCTCCTACATCTTTACATAGATGCGTACACTCATAAATATTCTTATACATACGTACATACACAACTACATACATACACAACTCTCCTACATCTTTACATACATGCGTACACTCATAAGTATTCTTATACATACGTACATACACATCTACATACGTAGATACCCTTCCTACATCGTTACAAAAATGCATACACTCGTACATATCTTTATACATACAAACATACATATCTACATACGTACATACCTTAATGAACACGTATTAGATCACGTGTATCTCCTACATAATCATTCATTATTTACATGGGTCTTAGACTTAGTTTTATAACCCATAAACATCTAATGAACCATCAAAATCATGTTTGGAAGGTCCGCCGTAGTCCACGGATAACAAACCGAAGCCTACGATACATAAATCAACTTAGAAACAAGATTTCAGCTTTTTAGACTTGGGGAGGTCGTCGGCGACGGCCCTAGGCCCGTCGGCGACGGCCCGTGGTTCTTCCCGTAGCCAAAAACCCCGTAGACAGGTAAATAACCCGTCAGCAAAAAAATCAACTTTCTAGAGCCCGTCGGCGACTACCCTTGACCCGTCGGCGACTACCTCTAGAAATGGCACTTTTCTGCAGTTCCGTTTCGTCGTCTGTACGCACTAAAACGCACATAACTTTTGAACCGTTTACCCGTTTAACCTCCCGTTTCTTCCTACATGCTTGTAAATTCACATTCTATCATATAAACTTAAAATCCCACATCCGGATTAACGAAATTCTTATCTTACGCCTTATCGACTTATTATCACATTCCAATTATTTGACCTATTATGGGTATTTGCGCATTAATTGGTTTATGACATACCAAGACCATACTCTTCACTTCCATACTTGCTCAAAACATTATACTCATCAAATAACTTGTTCCTAAACTACTTGTTAAGATCGTTTGCCCAAAATACCCATCAAGGGCATTTTGGTCAACTTTAATTTCCATCCTTTACGACATAAGATTACGTCACATATTTGACCTCAACCATCAAGTTTAGTAAATTAAAACACCATATCACCTATCCAAACATAAGAAGTGATTATAGAAATCACTTACCTTATGCGTCCGCGCTCGTATCCGATTCCTTGCCTCATCTTGACCCGTTAACACCTCCTACTTGAGTCCGTCACGACGTGATTCCTATACTTTCATGTCATCGAAATCACGCTATCATTAGCATACTTATTTGTACATGATAACAATCGTATCAATCCCATATTTCACACTTAACTTTCATTAACCATTTCTAACAAACATAACTCATATAATCATGTCCGTATACATTTAACTCATGTAACTCATCATGTCATTACATTTAACACGGATTGCTATTACATGTACCATACGACTTCTCATCAACCTACATTTACGACAACGAGTTAACTCATGTTTCTTATACTTAGTTGACTTTCAAAAGTCAACTATCAACCATACATAACTATCGACTTATCAACATATTCCCGTAACATCATAATCGACTATACGGACGACACTGTATACATTTTATCATTCACTTGATGTACGTACTACCTTTTAAGCATAACGTACAACTTATTCATACACAATCTTCTAAATTCATACATAGTTCATCAAATGCTTCTACAATCCAACATGGGGTATTTAAATTAAACATCAAACAGGTTATCATCACATTTTATTCACTTCATCTAACAACAATTCATCATTTCTTATCCCATATCTTTAAACATTCACACACGTGTATGATTCCAAACATTATTAACATAAGTGAATCATCAATTTACATTACATCATCTAAAACCCACTTCATAACTACTTGTTAATTACTCATCAATTTACATTACATCATCTAAAACCCACTTCATAACTACTTGTTAATCACTTACAAGTGATCTAATCTTAAGTTCTTCATAATTCATCATACTTTTGATATATGTACTACCTTGTAAGCATAGTGTACAACTAGTTCATGCATATCATTCTAATCTCATACACAATTCATCAATTTCTTCCTCCTAATCAACATGATTCATACATGCATAAACATCAAACATACTAGTATCACATTTCTTTCAATTCTTCTAACAAGAATACATCATACAACTCAAAATACATCAATATTAAGCAAGAACTTAGACATAGATGATTTACCCATGTCATCATCTTCACCATAACAAACGGGTTTCACCCTTAAACATCAAATTAACCTAATTCATGCATAATCAATGTTCCAAATGATGATTCTAACACATACTCATACTCAATTTCATACAAATTCGTGATTTACATCATAACCCGCTTCATGCATAATCACCAAACTAGCTTTTAAAACATACCTTGCGATCCCCACGAAGAGGTGATCATTAATCCGTGTTTATTCATGAATTTAGACCTTGATTTGCCCTTCAATTTGATGATCCTTCATGTTTAGGGTTTTGAGCTCTTATGGAGCTCCTGCTCTTCTAGAACACACGTACGTGTGTGTGTATTTGTGTGTGTTTTTCAAAAATAATATTCAACTTTCATTTTACCCTATTTTAGTCCCTCAAGTTTGCCACTAAATAATATTGGCACAACTATCATCCTTTAATTACTTTTTACCATATTCCTAACTAGGTTAAATAACCTAGTCACTTATTTCTTGATGTACCATATCGTAACATTTAACGAATATAAAAATTCGGTTTTGGGGTGTAACATACTAGTGTCACATTTGGTGGATAAAGGCAATGAAGGCTAGTTCTCCCAGACCCTAAGTCAAGAGTCCGAGCCCGAGACACCCCGGGTTTTAGTCCACCGTGCGTTACGCCAGAGAGATTCTCTCTTGTGGTGGCGCAAGCCACTGCCTCTGGCAGTGGGTGGTATGGTTTCCCGGGGAACGCCGTTAGCTAAACTCTGACGCTAGCCTTGGCCCGGTTAAGACAACATAGTCTGACCAGAGTGGAGTTAGGTCCCTTTGTTTAGGAGGGTGTGAGATCTCTCTCACAACAAGTTAAAGATTCTCACCAACCAAATAACAGCCACAAATCTATAATAACAATTTAGATTTTTCCAACCTAAAAGAACTCACTTAACTCATTTATCTAACCAAATCATGAAGGTTGACAAATAATAATCTAAGGGGTTATTTAGCAACTTCTGGATAGTTGAGTGCTGAATCAGTAAGAATTATGAACTATTTAGTGTTGAACCAGTAAGAGGTCTGAACCATTAAGAGCCAATATAATGATTAACCGTTCAGAGGCAATATCTGACCAATTCAGATCAGATGTCTTAACCATTTAAACTCAGTATAATGTTTAACCATTCAGAGGTAAATGTCCGAACGATTCAGACATCTGCTTGCGAAACAAACAGTCTGAACCATTAAGTGTTGAACTAGTAAGAGATTTGAACCATTAAATGTCTCGTTAAGAGTTAAACAAGCAGCCACTAAGCTATAAATAAGTTAAACGGGCTATAAATGGATTAAAGAGTTAACATGTTTAATTGAATATAGTAAATTTATTGTACAAATAGGTCTTAACATACAAAAGTGAATGAGAGATTTTTTAATTTTTTTCTCATCTTATTAATCACGTATTTTAGTCTAGAATCTAATGTAATTACATTGTTACTCTAAAATTACTCTAATAGTGTAACATTAAGATTTTTTTTATTTTTACAATTTGCAATTAAATATTATACTTAAGGAGAATGGATCCTGTACATGACAATATTTGCATACGAAGTATACGAGAGTTTGAGAGGAGGACAAGTGTCCTTACTTGAAGGGTAATTTAGTACTTTTTCACTTAAACACTTTCCCCCTTGATTTTCAAAAGGCTGTAACTTTTTCATAAGTTAATATTTTTTTTTAAATTACACCGTATTAACGAGTATTTCATTCTCTTTGGTTCGAGCAACATATTGCTATAGTTTTCTTAAAAAAAATTACAGGATTTTGAATACCCAGCACATTACTACGTGATTTTGAATACCTATTATGTAATTACACATTCAACGTAAACCATTAAGTGATTACACATTCAATATAAATCCATTACTTGATTACACATTCAATATGATTAAGTGATTTTGAATACCCATTACGTAATTACACATTCAACATAAATCATTAAGTGATTACACATTCAATATAAATCCATTACGTAATTACACATTCAATATAAATCCATTACGTAATTACACATTCAATATAAACAAACGCAAGTTCTATAAGATATATAAAAAACCACATAATAAATATAATAAACCACTAAACAACACATATAAAAAAAACCTTTAAAACAAATAATTACTATTCATTTAGTTTGTCTATTAATAGTATACAATACCAAATTTAAATATATAATTAAACATTTAAACCTATATGAAATGAGTTGATCGCATTGAATTTACAGGTTAAACAATTTGCATCTAACCAAATAACAGCTATCCATCACTTGTTGTCTAGTGGTTGAAAAGACTTGGTTCTCCTTGGAGACCCAAGTTCAATCCCTACTAGTGTCACATTTGGTGGATAAAGGCAATGAAGGCTAGTTCTCCCAGACCCTAAGTCAAGAGTCCGAGCCCGAGACACCCCGGGTTTTAGTCCACCGTGCGTTACGCCAGAGAGATTCTCTCTTGTGGTGGCGCAAGCCACTGCCTCTGGCAGTGGGTGGTATGGTTTCCCGGGGAACGCCGTTAGCTAAACTCTGACGCTAGCCTTGGCCCGGTTAAGACAACATAGTCTGACCAGAGTGGAGTTAGGTCCCTTTGTTTAGGAGGGTGTGAGATCTCTCTCACAACAAGTTAAAGATTCTCACCAACCAAATAACAGCCACAAATCTATAATAACAATTTAGATTTTTCCAACCTAAAAGAACTCACTTAACTCATTTATCTAACCAAATCATGAAGGTTGACAAATAATAATCTAAGGGGTTATTTAGCAACTTCTGGATAGTTGAGTGCTGAATCAGTAAGAATTATGAACTATTTAGTGTTGAACCAGTAAGAGGTCTGAACCATTAAGAGCCAATATAATGATTAACCGTTCAGAGGCAATATCTGACCAATTCAGATCAGATGTCTTAACCATTTAAACTCAGTATAATGTTTAACCATTCAGAGGTAAATGTCTGAACGATTCAGACATCTGCTTGCGAAACAAACAGTCTGAACCATTAAGTGTTGAACTAGTAAGAGATTTGAACCATTAAATGTCTCGTTAAGAGTTAAACAAGCAGCCACTAAGCTATAAATAAGCTAAATGGGCTATAAATGGATTAAAGAGTTAATATGTTTAATTGAATATAGTAAATTTATTGTACAAATAGGTCTTAACGTACAAAAGTGAATGAGAGATTTTTAATTTTTTTTCTCATCTTATTAATCACGTATTTTAGTCTAGAATCTAATGTAATTACATTGTTACTTTAAAATTACTCTAATAGTGTAACATTAAGATTTTTTTTATTTTTACAATTTGCAATTAAACATTATACTTAAGGAGAATGGATCCTGTACATGACAATATTTGCATACGAAGTATACGAGAGTTTGAGAGGAGGACAGGTGTCCTTACTTGAAGGGTAATTTAGTACTTTTTCACTTAAACACTTTCCCCCTTGATTTTCAAAAGGCTGTAACTTTTTCATAAGTGATTATTTTTTTTTAAATTACACCGTATTAACGAGTATTTCATTCTCTTTGGTTCGAGCAGCATATTGCTATAGTTTTCTTAAAAAAAATTACAGGATTTTGAATACCCATTAATTCATTACGTGATTTTGAATACCCAGCACATTACTACGTGATTTTGAATACCTATTACGTAATTACACATTCAACATAAACCATTAAGTGATTACACATTTAATATAAATCCATTACTTGATTACACATTCAATATGATTACGTGATTTTGAATACCCATTACGTAATTACACATTCAACATAAATCATTAAGTGATTACACATTCAATATAAATCCATTACGTAATTACACATTCAATATAAATCCATTACGTAATTACACATTCAATATGATTTTTATAACTAATGTTATTAAAATTATGCTTATTACGTAATTACACATTCGAATAATAAGAACTTGATTGTTTAGGATTTATTACGTGATTAAATCTCTAATATTCGGCATTATGTGGTTATTATAGGTTGATTTGACAAATATTTGGACATTTGGTATTCAAAATCACGTAGTCACGTAATAATACATAGTCAACTATTGTTACATAATTACGTAATCACTTAGTGGGATTTCACATACTATAATGAAATCGCGTAATCATGTAATGTGCGTTCAAAATTACGTAGTCATGTTGGGTTTTCAAAATCACGTAATGGGTATTCAAAATCATGTATTTTTTTAAGAAAACTATAGCAATAGGCTGCTCGAATTAAAGAAAATGAAATGCTCGTTAATACATCATAATTTTTTTTAAATATTAAAGTATGAAAATGTTATAGCCATTTCAAAATCAATGAGGGGAGGAGTTTAAGTGAGAAAACACCATAATACTCTTTCTCTATTTGTTTCTTCAATTGTTTGAACCTCGTATTTACGAAAATGCCACCATTTAGTTATGAGTCATTGATCTTCCAATGTCACGTATCCTTCGTATGAGGGATTCCTTTTGTACATGATCTGCACACTATACTTAAGTAGATGGGAAAAAATATATAAAAAAAAAGCTTCGTTCCTTTCTAATGATAAGGCTAGTTTCCTTCATTTGTTAAGACTATTTTGTATATTAGGCCACCCGGAGTAGCAAAGTTTTGGTCCGTGATAAACATATATCACACGTGGAACATTGCCAAATATCACCGACACTTGATTTTTTCACGGATCAAATTTGATAACTAATGTAATATATGACGCGTGAAGAATGGAAGCATGTGAGGGGATGCGATGGTTTATTGTTGGGTGTTGTGAGTGATGGGCATTTTCATTAAAAAGGGTTGTGAGTGATGGAATAATGGTTGGTGACATGATAGAACTTGATTGTATGTTGTGAGTGATGAAATTGTACAAATGATGACCACCCGTACCCCTTTAACACTCATTTTTATTTGATATTTTGTAACTTGCTTAATTAAACGAACATGCAAATATGCGATGCACTAGTACGAAGAACAAGGTCAACTCCACTAAAATATATTACTTGAAATTTTCATTTTCTATGGACTATATTATATCACTCGTCTCAACCCCCCATAGATACATCTCTCTCTCTCTCTCTCTTTCTATATATACACCTAGAAACGGTGGCGGTAAAGATGATGCAAAACAATGGGCAATCCACTTCTTTCTAATCCTAGTTTCACAAAACCAAAACCTCCTTCAAAACCAGCTGCCCAGCCACTTGACCCACCCGAATCTTCTATATCACCCCACGCTTCCACCTTCATCTTCATCCCTACCCAAAATTACACCAAATCTTATCTTTTTCACATTATAAATTCTGGGTCTTCTTCTTCACACCATTTCGGTTCAAGGGTACATCTCAAAATCCAATCTTTATCAGTTCTTGATATCATTTCTACCCAAAATAAAACCAAATTTTCATTCTTTTTTAGATTCTAACTTCTGGGTCTTCTTTTTCACACCATTTCAGTTTGTGGGTCCATCTCAAAATCCAATCTTTATCAGTTGTTAGCTTCATTTCTGCTCAAAATAACACCAAATTTTCAATCTTTTTTAGATTCTAAATTCTGGGTTTTCATTTTCACATCATTTCAGTTATTGGGTTCATCTCAAAATTCAATCTTGATCAAATCTTGAAATCATCCATACCCAAAATAACAACAAATTATCAATCTTTTTCAGATTCTAAATTCTGGGTTTTCATCCACACACCATTTCAGTTAGCGGGTACTTCTCAAAATTTAATCTTGATAAGTTCTCAAATTTTGTTTCAGATTTTCAATGGAAAATAATGGCATATTCTCTAACACATTAGGGCTAGAAATGTCATTAACCCACCACCACCAAACCCCCAACTTCCTCCAGCAGCAACCACCGTACGCCGCCGCAGCAAAACCAGCCACGGACGAAGAAACCAACAATCCGGCGACCACCGACGACAGCGGCGGAGATGGGAAGTTAAGAAAAGGGTCACCTTGGCAAAGGATGAAATGGACGGATAATATGGTGAGGTTGTTGATTATGGTGGTTTTTTACGTCGGAGATGAGGCCGGGTCGGAGCAACCGCCGGCGGCTGACACGGCGGCCAGGAAGAAAGGCGGCGTAGGTGGTGGTGGGGGTGGGGTGATGCAGAAAAAAGGGAAGTGGAAGTCGGTTTCTTTGGCTATGATGGAAAGAGGGTTTTATGTTTCACCACAACAATGTGAGGATAAGTTTAATGATTTGAATAAAAGATATAAAAGGGTTAATGATATTTTGGGAAAAGGGACTGCTTGTAAAGTTGTGGAGAATCAAAGTTTGCTTGAATCAATGGATCATATACCGGTTAAGTTGAAGGAAGAAGTGAAGAAGTTGTTGAATTCTAAGCATCTTTTCTTTAGGGAAATGTGTGCCTATCATAATAGTTGTGGTGGTGGTAGTGGTGGAGGTGGTGGTGGTAGTGTGGGGCATCATCCTTCGCCGCCGGAAGTCGAGACGGTGGAACGACATTCGCAGCATAGACCGAATTGTGTGCATTCGAATGATGATGAGGACGAAGAGGAGGATGATGAGGGGGACGATGAAAACGAAGAGGATGGTGACCGAGAAGAGGAGGAAGATGACGGTTTAAGCACCCGAAAACGAGCTAGAGCGATGGAGATCGACGATGTGATGCGCCAATTTAGTGGCGAATTGAGTTCGGTGGTTCAAGATTCAACAAGGAGTGTGTGGGAGAAGAGGCAATGGATGAAGGTGAGGATGATGCAATTGGAGGAACAAAGGGTGGGGTTTCAAGGTGAATCATATGAATTGGAGAAAAGAAGATCAAAGTGGTTGAAATTTAGTTATAGTAAAGAAAGAGAGATGGAGATTGAGAAGTTAAAGAATGAAAGAATGAAACTTGAGAATGAAAGAATGGTGCTTTTGTTGAGGCAAAAAGAAATGGAGTTGGTGGATCTTCGACAACAACAATATTCATCAAATGTTAATAAAAGGACTAGTGATCCATCATCCATAAATGGCTGATTCTCTTTCTTTTCATGTTTATGTGTATATACAAGTTGTTTTAGACATAGGTTTGTTTTCTGTTATTTGTTAAATTTCAGTTTTGTTTCTTATGGATATATAACTTTGAGTAAACTGCAATTTTACACCCTGAGGTTAGGGGTCATTGGCACTTCTACCCCTCCTAAGGAAATAATTGCAAAATTACACCCCACTGTTAACCCTTATGTCGCAACCTTACCCCTTGGCGTCAAAGTCAATAACAGATCTGTTAACTCTAAGTTGAAATGACTATATTACCCTTCCATTTTACCCCCCAACATTCGTGTTAAGTCGCACAATTACCCCCTGCAACCACTGCCACCGCCATTCACCACCACAACCACCACTGCCACCTCCGCCACCACCGTCAACCACTTCCAGCCACCACCCTCCAACACTCTCAACCACTTATCTCTCTCGCCGCTGTCCATTTAACTCAAATCACACCCAACTGAATTTCTATTAGCAAAACCCATTTAATGAGATGAACCGATGGAGCTTCGCCTGTGACAGGACCCACAAAATCGAAGGACTGTCAATGGTGGTGGTTGAGAGATGAATTGTACTCAACCGGACAAAGACGAAGACGGATTTGAGACGCTCAATACGACTTTGTTCCCGTCAATCACAAATTGTTTCAATTGATGACTTAAAACGCCTTCCACAATTTTGCAGTCGTATGCAGCAGCAACTTTTTGAATGGCTTCAGTAACATCTTGGTTCTGAAACAACAAAGATATAAAGAAAATGAATTGATGTGCCACCATAACATATAGAGAGAATGTATAAAATCAAGATGCTTATAACTATACTGGACATGATTTTCTATCAGTGTAACTATGACTATTAGGAGCTTTCACATCGGAGATTTTCTATCAAGATGCTTATAACTATACTGGAATGTATAAAATGAATTGATGTGCCACCATCATCGGAGATTTTCTATCAGGCAAATCTCACAAACTACATCAAATGTTTCAATAAAAATCTCACAAACTAAGCCCTAAATTTAACAAATTGAAACCCACGCATACAGATTCCATAAAATCAAAGTAATCCTACTAGAACAATTTCAAATCCAGATCTCACAATTTACAGCCCTAAATGTTTACAATTCCTTCAAATTCTGGCAAAACAGGCAATACTAAGCCCTAATTCAATCAAAAACAGAAAACCGCACACACATCTTCTCAGATGAAACCCTCAATCAATCCCGTCGACAAAGAACTCATCAATCAGCACTCATCTCTGGTGTGTAATTTCGCTTCCGGTAATGTAAACAGTGATGAACGGTATTTAAGAGGTTGGGGTTTCAGGTCGGAGGTAGTTGGGGGTTAGATTGCAGGTGGTGGTTGATGGTGGTGCTAGGTGTGTTGATGGCAGCTGGGTTAACGATTGTGGTATAAGGATGGTGTAAGGTGGGTGTTGTTGGTGATGGTGGTGCTAGGTGTGTTGATGGCAGCTGGGTTGCGAGTGGTGGCGGGTTGATGGTGGCGGCGATGGCAGGTGGGTTAATGGTGGTGATAATCGGTTGAGGTGGGAGGTGATGATGAGATCTGAATGGAGGTGAAGATGGTGTCTGTATATATAATAATAATAATAATAATAATAATAATAATAATAATAATAATAATAATAATAATAATAATAATAATATAGGGTAAGATTACCAAAATACCCCTGCCTATAACAGTCAACTAACTGTTGACTGACGGCGGGGGGTAAACATGCGACATAAGGGTTAACAGTGGGGTGTGATTTTGCAATTATTTCCTTAGGGGGGGTAGGAGTGCCAATGACCCCTAACTTCAGTGTGTAAAATTGCAGTTTACTCTATAACTTTTAAGGGATAAATTTGTTGCCTAAC
Organism: Helianthus tuberosus; assembly: GCA_030545235.1. NCBI lineage: Eukaryota > Viridiplantae > Streptophyta > Magnoliopsida > Asterales > Asteraceae > Helianthus > Helianthus tuberosus. The sequence continues at coordinate 10,364 of JARYGA010000337.1, read as the reverse complement.
TGACCTTGAGCTAGAATCGCGCAATGAACTTCTACACTATAAAATCACGTAATGCACTTGTACCACGCACTTGTACATACAAGAATCACGCATTTGTACATACAAGAAACACATTTTCATGCAATGCAAATTGTGTAATGCACTTGTACATACAAGACTCGCAATACAAATTGCAGAATCACGTAATGTGCTTGTACATAAAGAATCGCGTAATGTACTCCTTTTGATTATACTTGGTGTTTTGAATGAAATACTGATTTTGTGTACATGTTGTTTTACACATTGTTCTTTGTCCATTGTTTTGCAATTATGTTTCTTGTACTTTATTGACTTTAAGAACTTGTAATTTTCTGCATGGTCCATCTTCTATCATTATATTTTGTTTGATTTGGTTTGGTTTGGAGATCCATACAAAATTTCATGTGGGGAATTAAACATTAACAAGACTTTCAAACTTTGTTAGAAGGTTTTCTTCAAAGAAGTTATATTATAAAGTGTGGTGATTTGATCAAGCTGGAGAAGCTAAAATTTCATACTCACTAAGGTAGGGTCTGAGGAGGGTAAAATGTAGACAAACTTACCTCTATATGTAGGAATAAAGAAGCTGCTTCCAGTGAGACCCCCCGACTCGATAGTAGTTTTGCATCAAACCTTTGACATAAGGCACATAAATCGGGACAAAGGCCGATTAGTGCATGTAGCCCCTTGTCTTTGGGCTATCAACGCCACCACATGATGCATGATTAACCGTCCGCCGCTTTTAACATTATTTTCACGAAATTAGTAAAATAACGTTAAAATTAGTACACTTCTATTTTTGCCCCCCGAGGGCCCACACATATATAAATTATATGCGCATACCGCAAGCTAGGCGTGAGAACTAGAATTTATGTTTGAAAGTTTAGTTTATCTTAAACTTTAAAGTTAAGTTTTTTTTTTATTTGGTAAGCTTCCTACTTTTAAAATTAGAGACTTTGACTGGGTTTTTAACCCAATATCCATATGTTTAAGGTATCTAATACCAGTGGCGGCTTTGATGGTGTGCGAGGAGGACCTTCGCACAAGGTCTGTGATTTCGAGAGGCACCTGATTTAAAAAAAAAAAAAAAATCCAATATACATAGGTTACTTTTTTTAAATAATAAACACATACCAATTCCAATATAGGCCAATTTACAAATTATTTTTTATGGTTTAGAATTTAGCCTACTTGGTATTAGGTTTATTGAATCGAATACTGATTTGATTTTTTTTAAATAATAATAAAACATTACGTAAGGGCACATTTTTTCAAGCTCGAACAACGTATGTGAATTCTCAGAGACGCCACTGTCTAAGGGGAGGGGGTGGTTACTAGTGATAGAATTCTATCACTCCCACTATCCAATCAAATCATGCCATGTCATCACCCAATATTCTATCACTAGTGATAGAAATGTAGTAAGGGTGGTCATCACTAGTGATGGGATTCCAATGTACAAGTATTAATACACAATGTACAAGTCATACACATCCCTCAATAATTATTCAACGCGTTATATATATCACTCGTTATTCCTATCACTCGTTATTTTCATAGAGGCGGCGGTGTTAGTGATACTATCACTCGTTGTGGGGACTCCATAACGGACCGCCCCCTCCCTCCTAATACTTTAGAAACATCACTTGTTGATTATGTACAATTTCAAATATGTTACATGTGTAAAGATTGTTTTACATGAAAATTGATTATAATTTCACTTTTAAGTCGGCGTCATCATCATACTCAGTAAATCTCACCGATAGATAATTTCAGTTTTAAGTAATTGGATGATAATCTAAGGTTTTACAGTAAAAAAAATATGATTTTGGGCCTTTGGCAATACTAGTGATTTTGGCTTAAAGTTTGTCACAATAAAAATTAGGTGAACTTATTAACTTACTTGACTAAGTATAGTTCCAATTAACCAATTATTCTTCCATAAGTGTTTTTAACATACAATTGCATATCAAAGGTGATTAAACTTTTTTTAGGTGAATTTTAAAACCTATCACGGAGTCCTCGTTTTGAAAATTACTTGATAAGACTAGTATCAACTCTTAGATGTTTAAACATGACCACATCTATACTATCTATTGAAAATTACTTCATAAGACTAGTATCAACTCTTAGATGTTTAAACATGACCACATCTATACTATCTATAATAAGAGAAGTTGAGCTGATGTAAAACTGCCTTTGTGTCAACTTCTGAGCTATGCCAAGTGTCAATGCTGATGTCATAATTCCGATTTTCAATTTTCAATTTACAAATAATATAAATCTGATTTTATTTTTATTAGAATTAAAAAATAGTGGATTTTTTAGGCGGGACAATTTAAAATTCAAAATTTAAACAACTGACTCATAATAAAAAGCTCTCTCTAAAATTCAAAATTAGAGCTTCACTTTCAGAAATCAATCCATTTCTCTCTCAACTCTCTCTCTCTAAAATTGAAAACCTGGGCTCCGATTAATCCTATCTCTTTCTCATCCAGATCTTTAGTTCACAAGAAATCCGGTGACGGTGTTGTGATGAACACGATTAACTCTTTCTTATTTCATTTCATTCAAATCCCCTCACTCTCTTTTTCTCTCAATTCCAGAAGACGGTACAGTTGTTTCGAAGGTAAGGGTTGTGGTTCCGCCGATGACGTTAATGGATAGTAATAACTTCCGGCAATCGGTGATTCCGATGTTCCTGTACTCATCTTCATCCGATGAAGAAATCGTTGAATATAAAGTAAGTTTTGGTTTTAAATTGATTTGAGTTTCTGTTAATTTGTTGATTGGGTTTGTAATTTAGGTTTTGTGTTTCTATTGATTGGGTTTCTAGCTCCAGTTGTGTTGCAGACCAATCAACGGTAGATTCAGCAGCAGCAGTTGTTGATGCAGGAATATGAAGATTTAATTTGTGAGGTTCAGTTAATAATCGACTGATTGAAATTAAATTATTTATTGTATTCACGATTGTGAAACCGAAATGATTGAATTTGTGAGTTTCAGGAATATGAAGATTGAGTTTGTGAGGTTCAGCAGCAGCAGTTGTTGATTCAGCAGCAGCAGTTGTTGGATGCTTATGGTGATTTTTGCAAAGGTTTGCGCCTTGAAATTAAATTATTTATTGTATTCACAATTGTTAAACCGATTGTGCTTTATGTTTATGATTTGAACTTGTGATAATTTGTGTCTAATAATCGACTAATTGAACGGATTGTGATTTTTAATTAAGTTTATTAATGTGAACCAAAACTTTTGATAACTTGTGCCTAAATTCAGTAATATGAGCTGTCGTGGAAACCTTCTCAGGTGGATTTGATAACTTAGGCCTAAATTCAGGTGGATTTGATAACTTGTGCTTTATGTTTATCTGAGACATGATCCGATTGTGCCTAAATTGTTAACCCGATTGTGCTTTATGTTTATCTGAGACATGATCCGATATTTGATTACATTAGGAACTTACATTGACAATAAGAGAAGTTGAACCATGCCAAGTGTCAATGCTGATGTCATAATTCCGATTGACAATAAGTTACCTTAGGAAGTTACATTGACAATAAGTTACCTTTCATTGGTGATGTCCCCATTTTAGGTCAATATCGATTCATCCATGATCCATCCATTTTTTGTTGTTGTTTTTTCCCTAGAAATTGTTGTTTTTTTCACTTATGTTGAGCACACAAGCAGTACATGAACTTCAATTCAATGGATTGAAATTTGATGATTATTTATTAACAAATTTTATATTTTTAACTCGAGTTCTTCATAAACATTTAATTATTTTAACTGCTATATAGTTATCAAATCACAGTCATTCAATTGAAATGAACATTTGGTTTCATTTTAACCATTCAATAAGCCGAGTTGAGAACCGAAATCTTTGACAAGCTTTTGCTATTTTTCTTGATGTTTTCTTCCTTTTGGATTCTGGCATGTGTGCAGCAAATATGGATGGACATATGTGAAAATGAAGCAGACAAAGACAATATGTTAATGGAATTAGAAAGAGAGTGAGTCGAAGTATATAGAAGAAAGGTTGATGAGGCTTCAACTGTTGTGTTTGCAAAGCATTGAAGCCCAAGAGCGTGAAAAATGGTTGCGGTAAAGAAAGGCCAAACCGAGCGAGAACTTGGTAAGACCATCATGCTTCTAGAGGATATTATTCACAAGTATTGTAATTTACATTTTCATTAATTATTTGTGGTGAGATTGTTATTATATCAATCACTTGCAGAAATTCTTTTCTGAAAGCTTTGTGTATCATCAAAAACCACAAGCCGAGCTTGACGGTAAGGCATGTGCGGCTGTTCGAAAAAACGGTCTTATGGCACTTTATGATACACTGTTTATCCAGGTAAAATCCATACTACATGATTATATTTACAGAGTTGATTCTTGAATTTAGTTTGTTTTGTTTTCTTTTGTTTTGTGATTGTTTGTTGGTATGTGGTTTATGTTTAGGTTGATCAGTGGTTTATAATCGGACTGTCAGGTATTATTTCCTTTTCATTTTCACTACACTGATTTAGCGTTACTTGATGTTGATGAGGCTTTGTTTTGTTACCTGATTATTTTCTTTTTTATCATAGAACATTGTTGTAAGGTTGATTATTTTGTTTTGTTTTTGTAACAATCAGGCTCATTGTTTTTTTGGTAGGTGTTATGGATTTGATAGTTGTATTGTTTCAGTTTAAAGTTTGTTAATCTGTTTCATGTTTCAAGTTCGATTTTAGGTTTTGGGTGGTTTTTGTTTTTTCTGTTTTTTAAAATACAAATATCTTTATTGATGTAAGGTAATATGCTTTTGTACACTGTGTTCAATCTTGATTTTAGGTCAATATCGATTCATCCATGATCCATCCATTGTTATTGTTGTTTTTTTCCTAAAATGTTGTTTTTTCCCACTTATTTTTAACAAAGATTGTTAATCTGTTTCATATTACTGTGAAATGAATGTTGTTTACTTTAGAAAGTCAAGTAGAAGTGTTCTTTCATTGGTGATGTCTCCATTAGAGGTCGTATTCTTGCTGGTAGTTGCCACAGTGTGAAAATGGTTAGGACCAATATTGTTCGTCGGGATTACCTCCATTACGTGAAGAAGTATCAGCGGTTAGATTCAGAGAGTCAAAACCCTTTGCTGCAATTTACCAGTGTTCTTATCCATAATTAATCCAGTTTGCAAGATTTATGTGTTGTATGCAGTTATGATAAGCGCCATATATGTGTTGTATGCAGTTATGAGAAGCACATTGTTCATGAGTGAAAGAAGGTGACCATGTCACTGTTGGATCTGTGCAGGCCTCCACTGATTGATTTTCGATCCGATTATTGGGTAAGTTCTTCACACTTTACTTAATTTCTGGATACTTAAAACAAAAATCTCTACTTTCTACTGTGTTTGCTATCTGGATTTTTAATTTCGTCTTGTACTATAAAGTGATTGGAGGTTTAGGGTTTTAGTTCGCTGTTTAACAATCGAGGAAAATGGGTTTGATATCATACCTGCTTTAGAGTTTTACTTGTATCGTTTAAAACAAAACCCAAAAAAAAAATTGTCATAATTCCGATTTACAATTTACAATTTATGAGGCTTTGGGCTGATGTAAATCTGCCTATGTGTCAATTCCTAAGCAATGCCACATGTCAATGATGATGTCATAATTCCGATTTACAATTTACAAATAATCTATAAACCCAAAAAAAAATGTTTCCGAGTGAAGAACCTATAACAAAACAAAAATTCAACATTTAAAACAAAACCCAAAAACATTTGTGAGCTTAAAACCATACCTAAAATTATAATGAAACAGAAGTAAAAATAAAATGTCATAAAAAATTAATACGATTAAAGTATAAAGTATTAAACAAAGTAACAATTACATATAAAAAAGAAAACTAATCAGACACTTAAAATCTAATAGCAAGAATCAAGAAACTTTAACTTCAACTCCATGGATGACTGAACTTCTCGATGTATGTCATTGATCTTTCTCATGAAGTCCAGGTCCCTGTCTCCACACTCTATATTACTCGCAAGACACAGGTCACGAACGGAAGTAGTCGGCATCGCCCTCAGGTCTCTCGAAACTTGGTCTCTTGTCAGCAGACCAAGTTGCAGTCCGTTAAAACATCTCTTCAACTCTTGAAGAGTACACCTATCAGCAAAAACTTGCTCTTCGATTTGTTTAATAAAGCGTTGCTTAAAATCCTCAGATTGTGCAGAAGTATGTGACTCCATTTTAATGAACTTATAACAACTAAAGCAAAACAATAACAGTTGTTCTTCTATTTCACTGAATGAATCTGGGTATGATGAAACAACATTTGAATTTGCAATGGTATTATATAGGATATGTAACAGCCAAAAGGTCAGATTTAAATGCAACCATTAAATAAAAATTTATATTTAAAAACCTGATACATTTAATGATTTAATAATAAAAAACGTGTATATGGCCAACATGTCTCTTCATTTACCTTATCAAACATTTTAATGTAAAACATTTGAAAAATCAGTAATAATGGCAAACCAAGTAAAATTAAATATCTAGAAAACCAAAGAACAAAATTTAAACTTTCAAAAAAAGTTGATCTTTATTAGCAGACGTCTCTTTGTTTACCCTATCAAATATTTCAAACACTATAAAGGATCATGATTAGTCTACTTGAAAACATCAAGACTTCATTTTTAAAAAACCCTTCATCATTAAATAAAACGTCCAAAACCACTCACAGTCTTTCTAAATGGCAACCAAAACCTTCTACCACTGGTCGGATACCACCGATCTTAAAATTGAATTTTCAAGATGGTCACTCCATGAACAGAGAAAAGCTGAAGAACTCAACAAAAAGGTTGCGTTGGTAAGTGATAAATATTATAAGCAGACGTGGAGTTCAATTGCACTGCTAGATGAAGTTGTCTCTTCTCCTCCATCAGAATTTAAAGAAAAAGCAGAAGAGTTTATCACACATCTGCTGAAACAGGATCAGAAGACCTGTGATATGCTAGCTGATCTGCAAATTAAAACAAAAAAACGAAATTGCATTCAAGAAGGCGAGAGAAATAGATATCCTAGGAAGTGTTAATTGTAATGTTTAATTTTTAATATTTTTAAAACTCAGAATTTTGTAATACTATTTAATATCGAATGAAGAAGTTTTTATTGAAAACCCCAGAATTTTGTAAACTCAGAATTTTGTAATGTTTATGGCAGTCAGGTACAAATCCGAAATTTTCATCGAATTATAATCACCGTAACTTTTCATGATTCTGAAAACTTTCATTCCACTACTATGGATATCATTTGTGATCTTCGTACTTCTGAATGTTAACGGTATGTCGTTACTACTACTACCCATGTCAAACCTGCTCAATATAATTTTCACAACATTTCACCAATAATTCCTTTTCAATTTAAGAAATTATTGATTTAATAATTTAAATTAATTTGTCCCATTAGATAGAAATTAGAATGGTTGTATAGTAGCTGTAGTTAGGGGTGTGTATTGGTCAATTCTGGGCTTTAGCTGAACAAAGTCGAAATTTTGGTTTCAAGAAACTGATCGGTTTTGGTTTTATGTATGAGTTCTGTTTAGTCATGGGTCAGCTTTTGATTTTACAATTGAGCTTTTGATTTTACATTTGCTTTCAAGAAACTGATCGGTTTTGGTTTTATGTAGTTTACCAAGTTGTTGATTTTACATGGGTCAGCTTTTGGTGATAATAGCAATTTGCTTATTACGATGTTGTTTGTTTGTTTTTCATTCAGTTTACTTTTTTCTTAAATGTGTTTTGATGATAATAGCAATTTGCTGATTACGATGCCGGTTACTTTGATAAGCAGCATACTGGTGTACACATGTGGAAGTTGCGGTGCAACACTTCAAGGTTGGTAGCATATAACTAACTATTTGTGTTTTGTTTATTTTTTTTGGAATATTTTGTTTGCTTTTATGTTTTAAGATTTTAATGTGTTAATACAGCGAAGGAGCGGAATAACAGTACAATTGACACCATATCACACAGGCTGGACAACAATTCTTCAGGAAAAACTGGTTAGCGCATTCAGAAGTTAATAATGTAAATTGTAAATCGCTATTAAGATGTTTATGAATTGGTTCTTTGTTGTTAGCTGATGTTGAGATTCTTGAATTAGTGAAAATTCGGTGCCATATAATTAAGTACAGGTTATACTTCAATTTATCGATTTTGTTTTTCATGCAGGGATATAATCTGCTTTTTAGTATTTGATTTGGCCGATGACCCATGTTCAAGGATTCTTTATGTTTCAGACTATACGAAGATTGCCTCTTGGTTATCATAAGGTTAAATTTTAAATTAATATGGTCTCATTTGTTAATAAGCTTATAATACTATCATTGTTTTGTAGGTGTGTTATTATTCATGTTCATTAAGAAGTTACATACTTTTTTTTAACATTGTTTTATAGGTGTGTTATTATTCATGTTCAAGATAAACTCTTTCGTGTTCATGTGAGCAAGAAGAGAGGAAGACACAAAGGATGGGTTAAAACGGTTCAGATGATACAGGTTCACGTAATAAGAGGAAACTCTCTGTTGCGGAAGTGGTTATCTTGAACATGAGTAATAACACACCTGTCTTCTACCTCCATTGCAAGTAAGGTTCTTTGAATCATTTTGGCTCTTTTCTTAAGTCTTTTGAGGGAATTTACACCCTTTCATTATGTAAGGCAATTCAGTATGTATGTATTTGACACATGAAACGTTGATTGCAGGCATTGCGGTTTTCGACAACAACTTGCGATAACAAATCCGAGGCGTTTGGAATCATCAAAGTTTTGATCAAGTGAATGAGACTCTGTTGAGAGTGTGAGGGTTTCTTATAATAACCGACCTTTTACCCTTTGATCTTCTGATCATTTATGAGTTGATCATTTTCTTATATTGTGTTTTGATCAAGTGAATGAGGTTCTGTTTGCTTTACTTTTTTTCCTGATTTTAATTGTTTGAAAGTAGGAGCCTGTGATGATATAATGTAACATCCAGGTAAAAAAGATCTCTACTTTTATAAAGATATGTAACTAAACACAAACAATTTAAATGATGTATTATAATCTATTTTTTAATATTTGATTTCAATGGTTATTAAACTTACCCGTGTGTTAAACTTACCCATGTCCCTGTTGTTTGTGTGAAACATCAAACTGAGCCCCTAAATTGTTTTCATGCTTTTTTGTTAAGCAATTATTGATTTAATAATTTAAATTAATTGTTTTTAAATAAATGCAATCTAATAATTAACTCTTTTTAAATAAATACAATCTAATAATTAAATGTATACTGTATATAACAAATTATTAAAGCGTAAATTGTATATTAAATGTAAACTTTTAATACATACAATAGATAGACAAAACGTCATACCAACTTCGTAGACTTGACGGAACTTACAGACTCGATAACAAAAGACCGTAACATACAATACAGAGACAAAACGTCATACCACCACGATAACAAAAGACCGTAACATACAATACAGAGACAAAACGTCATACCACCATGACCAATTGTGGATCTTTACTGACGGGTGCACTTCAGAATGTAGCAGATATGAATGAATATAACCCCAGTGTAGCTAATTACATATCTGCCACTGGGGTTATATTCATTCATATGAATGAATATAACCCCAGTGTAGCTCTTCGATTTTCCTTGAAATTCCAGAGCTCGCTAATTACATATCTGCCACTGGGGTTGTAATCATTCATATGCAATTGATCCTTTTGATCAATCAGTTCCGAATGTGCACCGCACCATCTTCTAGGAGGTTGTCAAGTGTTCTCGCCTTCGTAGTTGGTGTTTTGCGTATCTTTACATCCGCAGCCATTCTGTACAATATTTTCACAAAAGACATCACAAACAAATCTGAACAAAGTAAACCAATCAACCCTCTGTTTTTTCAAAGCAAAACAAACAAAACAAACAAACATAACAAAGCAGAACAAAAACAAAACAAACAAAGAGAACAAAACAGAACAAAAACATCACAAACAAACCTGAAAAACTGAAACCAAAATACTCCAAATCAACCCATTCACAAAAAACTGATTATCATCATCATCATGCGGCATTCAGATTATCATTATCAAAAACTGAAACCAAAATACCCAAATCAACCCTCTGTTTTTTCACAAAAAACTGATTATCAACATCATCATCATGCTGCATTCAGATATCATTATCAAAAACTGAAACCAAAATACCCAAATCAACCCTCTGTTTTTTAACAAAAAATTGATTATCATCATCATCAACCCTCTATTTTTTCACAAAAAAAAACTGATTATCATCATTATCATTCG
>JARYGA010000336.1:0-30870 GCA_030545235.1 Helianthus tuberosus | reverse complement strand
ACATGCCCGACCCCGCGACAGCATCTTCCCAAGCAAAACAAGAAGACTGAAGACTGAACACGCCACGTGCTCAGCCAGCACGAGGGCGTTCCCAATTGTCAGCAGAAAAGACAAAGTGGTAGAAGCTTCTATTGCCCACCACGGGGCCGTGCTCAGCGGGCACGGGGCCGTGGTCAACTATAAGATTCTCAGAATCCAGGAAAATCTTCATAGTACAGATATGCTTCTGCACACGGGGTCGTGCTCAGCGGACATGGGGCGTGGTCAACTAATAAAGACAAGCTGCATTAAATGAAGAAAGAGAGGATATGGACACGGGGCCGTGCCCACTGGACACGGGGCCGTGTCCGAGCTTCTGTTCAGCCTATAAATAGGAGTGCTTGGCTCAAGCTCAAACCATCCCTTGGCACACCACCTCTCTCACACTTCACCCACCACCCACCACCACCATAACACCATCATCCACCACCATCATCCATTGTCCATCATAGAGTGTGTGAGTCGTCTCGGGATCCAAGATTGATCGTAAGAGTTCTTGACAATCAAGGCCATGTTTGCCTAAGTCTCTTACATCACTTGGTGAAGACGAGTGTCTAGTGTAATACTTTTTATTTTTAATCTTTTCGCACTTTTTACTTGGTTTTGTATTAATGACATTAATAACTAGTTTCTTATGTTGAAGGTGATTCCTCCTTATCGTTTGTCCGTGGTGTCTTGGCATTATTTTACTGTCTATATAAAATAAAAGATTTTCACCATTCATACCTCCACGGTCTATATGGAGGTATGTTGGCTACCTGGTCGGGGGTTAAGGGAACGGTTTGGTAAGAGTCTTGCCGTTGTTCAGCGTTTAGAGATCCTGCAAGGGACCTGGGTCAAATTTAGTAGGACTTCCTTCAATACTTAACGGTATTGGATGGCGGGGGTCCAAACTCTTTGATCCCCTCATAAGTTAAACTACTATTAATACTATAACCCGGCTATTTAGGACTGTATCCCTGCTGACTCAGACTACTTAGCCGAGGGTAACGTCACCTTCAAAAGAGGGGCCTACCGTAATTTGCATTAATAACTTAATAAATTATCTTTCAATAATCCAACCCTTTAGGATTGTATCCTTGCTGACCAAACTACTGGGTTGAGGGTAACGTCACCTTTAAAAGAGGGGCCTACTACAATAACTAAGATAATCTCTTAAATAAGTGCAAAAGTGCGGAAATAATCAAAGGTTACACTAAACATGAGTCGGAGCCAAGTGATTCATCTTGTCTATCTGTTTTTTCTTTTATTTTTCAGCATTTTAGTTAGTTTTTATTTTCTTAGTTTAAAACCTTTTTCTAAACTTTTAATTTGATTAGACGTTGAGGATAAACTGGTACTAAAAGCTCTTGTGTCCTTGGACGACCTCGGTATCTTGCCAACACTATACTACGCTCACGATGGGTGCACTTGCCCATATGTGTGTTTAGTGTTAGTAAATATAGTGTTTTATAAATTTAAAACTTGGCTAAAAAGTGTTAAAAAGGGCTTAATAAATACATCAAAAACTAACGACACTTCACACGCATCACATAGTATATGAAAATAGAGTACAAGTCGCAATGATCGACGTTTTTGGCTAGATTGCGTGTCATGTGATTTACTATATTAATTATTACTTGTGATATTAATATGGGGTAAATGTTTAAAATTCAGATGGCCGACGGAGGAAATCAAGGAAATCTGAATAATGATAACCAGAGTAACATTAACGTGGTTAATGAGAATCCAAGCATCAATAACAATAACAATCAAGTGGATAATAGTGCTATCTAACACATAGTGTTACAGGGAATTATAGATGCAATGCCATTTATTCTTCAAACTGTTAAGGATGCTGATAATAAAAGTAAACATAGCAGTAAGCGACCAAGTGAACCAGAAAACAGCGTGAACAATGGACCTGTACTTCAAATGCCCATTCCCAAAAGAAGAAGAACCATGCATTATGGTTGTTCTTACAAAGAATTCTGGTCTTGTAAACCAATAGAATTCTCGGGTCCATTGCAGCTCTACGCTGGATAGAAAAGACTAAGGTTGTTCTGAAAATAAGTAAATGTGCGGAAGAGGACAAGATAACGTTTGCTTCCAATCTATTTAAGAATGCAGCCTTAGAATGGTGGAACACTATCCTGTAACACCTCGAAAATTCGTGTTCAGTAATATAATGACACGTGTCATGTAAGACAAAAAGGGTTGTAAACCCGTATTTAATAAAGATGTTTTGGCAGGATTTAAAAGTGGGGTCATGTTAATTTTTACCTCTGAACGAGCTCATTTATAAATCCCAAGACCCAAGTATATATATCTTAAACATCTAATATATCTTAAATCCAGAAATTCTTGACAAAAAATGAAATGGTGGACTCCTACGAAGAAAATGCACGGTAAACCTTCTTGTTCGGCACTTTCAAAATGAATCCAAGCAAACAATTCAAAATGGTAGGGTATGTAACTGTTCAAGGCCATTTTGGGAGGTCTCTAACTGATAATTGGTGTCCCAAAGTCGAGATAAGTGGTTGCCCCTTCGAAACACCAAAGAACAAGCAGTTTTGGTCCCTGATGAAGGCTTGCGCACCTCAAGAAGTGACCCTTACGGTGCGCAAGCAGTGCCCAGCGACAGGAAATGTTTATGTTTGCTGTTTAAATGCTTGGAACTGATTTAAAACGATTTTCCACATATTTATTGGCCCCTAAAAAACCCCTAAACATCTAGGACACCTGTGGGAATGTTATGGTCAGTGCTAGACTTAGATGTCAACACATTGTGGTGATTAAATCCACTATAAAAGGGCCATGAGTTGCAATTTTGCAAACACACCTTCATCTGCATTTTTGGATCACTTCTGGAGCTCAAGTCTTCTCTCAAGTGATCACTAATCAAGCTTAGGACTTCAGTAAGTTTGCCTAACCCTTCTTAATTTAGTTTTAGCTTAGTATTAGCTTAAAAGTCAAACCGTCGTAATTAACGGTTGACTTTAAGATTAATCACTAATGGTCCAGTGATTAGTCGAATCAAAAGTAGTTATAAGTTGGTAATTATGTGGGTAATAAACCCTCAAAAGGGTTCCCCCTGATTCCCACTCTAACTAGGTCAAATGTCGGGTCAAACTTGTATTTAAAAAGTCAACAGAATGTGTAAATTACAATTTATGCATAATTAGCAATGTAGAACACATACAACCTGTTTGATCATTAATATAACATGGTAATTAGTGTAAGGGCATGTCTAAACATGTTCAACCCGACAATTTCCTGTTTAGACCCGGTTCGGAACCGAAAGTCGCATAGTTTGACTTATACTTTGACTTTCAGTTCTGACCCGATATGGTATGTTTTAGAAATACCTAAGAGCTTCATTTGGACCAGGTTACATGCTAGTATAACCCTCTGTGATTATACACCATGGTTCATTAGTTAACCGATTAATACGCATGATTCCGTTAATTGCTCATATGTTGACCATTATGCCCTTTTCACCTTAAAACGTGATTTTTGGAAATGTAAAAGAGTAGAAACCTTACTTACTGATATTTAAACTTGCATACAAAATTTGACATCAGTTTGAGGTGTAGGTTAAGAGTTATGCTCGTTAGCGTAAAATGAAAGCTTTTTGTTAATAAAACGGCGTAATTAGCATATAGCCTAGTTAAGCCTACCTTTGATACCAAACTTATTACCCACTGATGTAATATATTATTTTGGGATTTTTAAAGATTTTTAATTAATTTTAGGCTGAGCATAACTTATAGTCGTAGGCTTAATCCGGTAATTGTCGGTTTTGCCCTTACGGGCTATAAAATGAGCTTTACATATCTAAACGACTCCAAACCTTTTGCTACTGATCACATATGATAAATAAATTATTTTAAGCCTTCTGGAAATATAAAAAAATATCAGATTTAAGTATCAAACCCGGAAATGGCCTTTAATCGCCTTTTTAAGCGTTTTAACGCATAGTATGTGCTATAACTATATTAAACATACAAGGGTTGATACCTACTGATATTTGAGGAAAATTATAATATTTTAACAGTAAGCAAAGGTTGTTAAACTCAGACTACAGTTTTGAGCCTTTCGGCTTATGTGAAATTACCAAAATACCCCTACGGGGCATAGTTTGATTAAAATTGATAAATTTCACATATATACTTTACCCTACTGTTATAAATCAGTAAACTAAGTATTTTTTCTGATTATATCAGACCTGTAACTCAGGTTAATACTTAAACTCTTTTATAACCTTTTAAATGACCAAACTACCCCTACGGGGCATAGTTTGTGTTTAAATTCGTTTCGGGCATAATAAAAGACATCTTACTGATGTCACAACATATATGAAGCATATTAACTTAGGAAACCTGTAAATGGCTCTCATTATTACCCGTTACGCTTATTACGCGTTCGGTTCGGTTTATGTAACTAGTTTACATAAACTAGCCTAAACGGGTCAAACCTTATCGGTTTTATCTCAAAATCCAGAATGTGTATAATATACCCATATTAAACAAGTCTTCATACTTGTCGGCTTTAATACACATTCTACCCGGTCATCGCTTAATCGTGCGTACGAACCGTATCTTTGAAACTAACCGGTCTAAGCTTTAGCTTAATTAAAGACCCGTTAGGATTCTAATAGGTTATTATAAACCTTCGTTCCAGATTAGGAGTACCAGTAAAAGCTACTTTCATTTTGCTTATTGTGATTTATACATTGCTCAGGTAAATACTTTTAACTTATTTTCCCTATACGGGCTTGGGTTACGGTATATAGAATACCGCTTGATCGGGCATCAAATCTTCCATCGTTGGGTGGTTAATTGAATAATTTGATCGGCTCGTTTAAACAGTCTTGTTACTTAAAGCCTTTGGGGGGTTAATGACCATGTCCCGGATATCCCTGGCATCATTTTACGAAATGGCCACGACTTAAGCGCGGGGTGTAGGCGTACACCCGTCAGTGCACAAAAGAATAATGTGGTGTGTCTATTGATCTTTAACCCGGACTTGATCCGGGCTACTGAATGCACAAGGAACATGTAATTCATTCACAAGATTATATATTTAAATAATTCTCCCAAGTTATAAAAGGTTAATTTTGCCTCTGTGCATTTTAATCAAATTATAAAAGATATTTTGTGCCACGTGCATCCAAATCAATTTTCTTAAACCATTTTCAAAATGAGTCAGTTAATTGTATTTACCAGTGTAAACTGACGTATTTTCCAAAAAGGAAAAAATGCAGGTACTATACGTAATTGGCTGGACATTTCTCCTTAGCATCAATAGAAGTCTCGCAAGCTTAAGATGCCTAAAAGTCTGTTGAACTATTGTTTCCATTTTATTTACGATCCGTCTGTGGATAAACAATCGACAGTTGTGATATTTGATATTACAATATTATATTCGGTTGAATTATATCTTTCATTTGCTTCTGCTGTGCATATTAAATATTGTGTTGTTTGACTATGATGATATCAACCACGTCACGATACTCCCCACCAGGCCCACCGGTGACACGTGGAAACCGGGGTGTGACAGGTTGGTATCAGAGCCAACGTTGAGTGAATTAAACACTACCCTTTTGTGTTTAATCTCAATGACACAGTAGCACATTCCTTGACCCTCTGAGTCTAGACTTAACATAGGAATAATCTCAATCCTAATCCGGAAATTTTTGCTTCCAAATTTTTATATTGGATACGCCGCCAAGCGAAGAAGCTGTAATAAGAATTCTCCACATCTGGAGCCTTGAAATGCTGAGCTTCGTACCGCGACCCGGATGAAACGTGCAACGAAGGAGAAAACATTCAGGAATTGAATGAAGAAGAAACTCCTTTGCTGAAGATCGTTTCCTCAATAGTCCTTATAAGGACATATTTATCTTTTCAATCCCTTCGAGGACAACATTATTCCTTTCAAGTCCCATTTAGGGCAAACCTGATTTTTAAATTTTATAGTGGAATGATTAAATTTAAATTTTCATTCTAAACATGAAATATGAAATAAATGAAAAATAACACTCTTTTTATAAGATCCAACATTATAAAATGGCAAAATCTAAGAAGGACAAAACCTAGCCACGTGTCATTATTAAGACGCGGCCAAGATGGCAGTTCCTCAATTTAGGTTCAGATCCTTATTAACATTTCAATTTAGGATTGCTCTGCGTTAAATGTTAAAGAATCTTAAGAGTGAAACCTAGCCTGAGTGTCATTATAAAGACCTGGCCAAGATGGTAAGACCTGTTTAAAAGATTCGAATCCCTGTTAACATCTGAAAACGTGTTAACGCTCCTGTCGGACGTGATTCATTAAAAATCACACACGTCATTTTTATATAGGATTCTTCAAAAGATTCCTAACCCAATTTAATGATCTCTGAATCAGGGGTTTAAATCATCAATTAGGATGATCATGTTTTGACCATACGTGGTAATATAATGCCTACGGGCCTTGCTCATTTCTACATGAGCCAAAATACAGTGGTAGCTATGACTCCCTGTCAGAAAAAGGTAATGAACTAGGTTCAAACCTCAAATGCTTTGATTCTCTGAAATCATAGCATATAATTTATATATGTCCTTGTGACTAAGCCTGTTGTGCTAATATACTTAAAGGACTTGATTCTCTGAAATCATGGCTTATAATTTAAAGTTGTCCTTGTGACTAGGCCTTTTGTGCTATTAAATAAAACTGTTATTGTTGCTTTGATTCTCTGAAATCATAAGCTTATAATTTATAAATGTCCATGTGACCAGGCCATTGGGTGCCACTAATAAAACTGTTAATGTTTTATAATTAGGATAAATTATAATAGAAATCCTAAATATATATGATTAATAAATTAACCAAATATGGTCTCTGTTTACCATGGTTAATGAATTTCCCTAAGGGGCAATTCCGTAATAAACATCCCTTAGAAGGGAAGTGCCTACGGGCTATAGTTAATGTCCTCTGAGACTAAAGACAGTGGTAGCCTACAGCTCCCTGTCAGGAAAAGGTAATGAACTTTGATTCAAACCTTAATGCCACGATTCTCTGAAATCATGGCTTATAAATTAAACTTGTCTACGCGACTGGGCCATTTGTGCTATTATTAACTTATAAATTAGGATTTATGATAAAAATCCTGAATAAAATAAACATCTTTCCTTCCCTGCCAGTATGCATTTTAAAAAGAATCTTAAAGGTGAAACCTAGCTTACGCGGCCAAGATGGTGAAACCTACTCAAGGGATTCAGATCCTTGTTAACACCTAAGAACGTGTTAGCACTCCTGACAAATGTGATTCGATAAAATCACAACAGTCATCCCTATATTGGAATTTTTTTTATTCCTAATTTGCCTTATGATCTACAAATCATGGCTTATATCATCTTATAAGATGATCATATTATAAACATCCGTGAGTGATGAAGTGCCTATGGGCTAAATTTGTTGTCCGATAAGACAACGACAGTGGTGGTCTTGACCCTGTCTAAGGATGTTGGAATACGTCCAAGCATAATAGTCGGTAGGGTCCATACGATCTCGACTAATATCATCTGAAAAGATGATCATACCATAAATATCCCTTAGGAGGGAAATGCCTACGGGCTATAATTAACGCCCTCTGAGACTAAAGACAGTGGTAGCCTACAACTCCCTGTCAAGAAAAGATGTTTTGCCTACGGGCTATAATAAATTGTCCATCTGAGACATTGACATTTTGATCTTTATGATTCCTTGTCTAAGGTGGTGAGCTATGCTCAAGCCAAATAGTCAATATGAATAATGCAATCCTGACTTATATCATCTAAAATGATGAATCCATTATAAACATCCATTAGTGATGTTTCGCCTACGGGCCATATTATATTGTCCATTTGTGACACAAACATTATGATCTCTATGATCCCCTGTTTAAGGTAGTGAGCTGCGCTCAAGCCTAATAGTCTATATGATCATTGCGATCCTGACTAGTATCATCAGTATGATGATCATAAATTCATAATATTGACATCCCTAGTGATGAATTGCCTACGGGCTATACTTTATCCTACTGTAGATAAGACAAAATAGTGGTGATCTTTATGATCCCCTATTCAAAATGGTGGGATTATACCCAAACCTAATAGTCAATATGATCGATGTGATCATGACTAATATCATTAGATACGAAAATTATAGATAGACATCCATTAGTGATGTTAATTGGTTTACCTTTCTGTCAAGAGAATCGCCTTTCAGGACGATGACAGTTGTAGTCTATGACTCCCTGTCCAAAGGTGAAGAACTATGTTCAAGCCTTAAAACTCCTGATCTAATAAGATTGCAACCTATGAATTGATGTCCTTGTGACAAATCCACAAGTTATATTTCAAGTCACCCATAACAAGCCTCCGTGCTATAATTCGTCGTTCGTGACAAGTTAACATACTAAATGTTAACATCCCGGGTGACAGGCCTTAGTGCCATATCCTATAACGTCCTAGAGACAAGGCCATTTGTGCCGCATCTAAATGTCATTACGACAAGGCCTTCGCGCCATATGATTACTTATGTCCTTCATGACTGGGCTTTATGCCATATCTTTCTACGTCCCTCGCGACAGGCTTCTATGCCATATATGTATATATATATAACCAACGTCATGTAAGGCTAGCCTTTGAGCTATTTATAATCGTCCATGTGCCAAAGACAGTTGTGACATTATGGTCCCCTGTCAAACAGGTATTGGACTCGCTCCAAACCTTGAATGCCATTGATAGTCCTTTTGTGACCTAAGCTAAATGTAATAGATATACATTCAAATAGCATTCATTAAGAATGTTCGGAACATAATGGCCTATATGGTTCGTGGATGCCGTGGCTAGTCTATGTCAGGTCATCAGGATGATGACTAATAATGGTTTAATTTGGTAATTTGTACCAAGTTTTGAGTATGGAAAACTCGTATGAGATAAGCAATAGTCGCGATGCTATTAATGCGACAAAAGCAAATAATGTCTCAAACGTAAACCTCAATACTAATGGAGTTAATCTCCAAGCAGTGGTTAACGCAGCAGTTTGAAAGGCCATGGGAAAAGGTCATGAAACAGTCCAAAGAGCCGAATGCTTCTCGCTCTAAATTTCATTCAAAACCACGTTAAATTGCTCATGAGAAGAGCTTTGTTCACACTTCGAATATGAAGGATGAACCAAAGGAGGAGGATAACTCCCAGAAATCTAAGAAAGAGGGCAAGTACAGGCTTAAAAAAAAAACAACGAAAGTTCAGTAAGAAACCTGTATGTAAGAATTGCTATAAAAGACACTAGGGACAGTGTCGAATAAAACCAGGACCAAGGCAGGGTGACATCTGCTAAGGAACAGGTCATCTTTTACCAGGAATGCAGGGACATAAAGAATGCAGTCTATCACGGCTGTGGTGAGTAAGGCCGCATCAGAACTAGATTCCATAAACCTGCCAAAGAAGGTGCAGCTAAGCCTGGAAAGGCTAAAGGAAGAAATGCCTGAACTCACCCGGTGAACGCCAAGAGGCAGTTCACGATGTCATCAAGTACATCCCTTATCATTTACCAATGATAATTTCTGCTAAGTGTCCTGATTTAATACAGGAAATAATAAATCTTCATAAACCATAAGCTTAGCAAAACTTTTATATTATCCACAAGGTATAATTTACCAAGGAAACCATAGTAACCGATTCTTCTAGTATCGGCAAGGAATCCTTCCGAAAAATCTAAGAGTATTCTTTCTTCGCATAGAGTACGACAACATATGTTATTTTAATTATTTTTCTCATTGTTTTTCTATCGCCTGCGATTGCCAAACTATGTTTGATAAAAGTGCCATATGAGGATTGGCGTATCATAGTGTGTCCCATAGATTACTTCCATGCCTGATCAGTATGGAGGTTTAATACATGGAACCCCTGAGATATCCCAATGGTCATATTGTACTAAAGTCGACTAGTAGTATTCAAAGAAGATATCCAGAATGGAATTTTCCAAGTAAATGTTCCCGATTAAGGAGTTCGTGGACTTATAACATAAATGTGTCACCTATTTGACACAAGCAATGATGGATGAACTGGAGCCTGAGATATGGAAAAATCTCTGTAGCCTCCTTGTATCTTGATTATCTTCTCATAAGTTTTCCCTGCTTACCTCCTGGAAGGCAGGTAGAATTAAGATTAGCATCCCGCTGTGGGCTGGAGTATTGTGAAAACTCCATATTGATTATGGAATAATCGAAACCTTGATTAAGTAGGTTTTAAGACATAGGCTCATATAGCCTGACTCAATATTCTGAGGGTTTATGTTATTGAATAAGAAAGACGGTTCGTATTGCTTATGTATTAATTACCGCAACCCTAATTAGGCAACGATTAAGAATTGCCATCAGCTACCCAGGATCGTCGAATTGTTCGACTAACGACAAGGATTAACTATTCCTTAAAAATTAGTTAAGTAGTGGTTGGAATGACCATCTCACCTTAAGATAAGCTTTTATATAATAGTTGATATGTAAGCATCAAGGCTGCTCCCTTGGAGACCTTGCAAAGATGGAATGTTAAACATCTATTGTTAGGACAATAGATTGGTAAGTCCATTTATCAGGATCTGAAAGTTGCATTAGAAACAACGAATAAGATCATACAAACCCCTAATTATCTATAAGTTGCCATTATTCGGCAGAAAATCAAGGATTAATGGAAAGTAGTAACCTTCCTAAATTCTTGTTAAGGAATAGGGTTCAACAAGGGATATCACCCAGGAAGGGTGTGCCAAATTGTTAAATTTTCAGGCTAGTTAAGCTCTGAATATATAGAACCATTCGAAGGAAATCGAATGTATCAAGATTAAATAGCTTACGAGCTAAAACCTATTTAAGGAGCTTGGCGGAGCTCGCAATACATTGCACACTAGTGACTGAAGGATGTGTTTCGCAAATAAGTCAAGAAGCACTATCCCATAATGATATGCAGATTTATGATGTGATGAGCATCCTGTATCGATTAAGGATCGACAGGATTAGAAGCTCCAAAAGAAAGATATGTACCTATTATAAAGGTCAATTGGAGTGCCTTAGAGGCTCAAAGGTACTGAGGAAGATTAAGCCCAATATAAGGCAGAAAATACTTCCTTACTTTAACAAATCTCGAGGTCGAGATTTATTTTAAGGGGGTGAGGATGTAACACCTCGAAAATTCATGTTCAGTAATATAACGACACGTGTCATGTAAGACAAAAAGGGTTGTAAACCCGGATTTAATAAAGATGTTTTGGCAGGATTTAAAAGTGGCGTCATGTTAATTTTTACCTCTGAACGACCTCATTTATAAATCCCAAGACCCAAGTATATATATCTTAAACATCTAATATATCTTAAATCCAGAAATTCTTGAAAAAAATTGAAATGGTGGACTCCTACGAAGAAAATGCACGGTAAACCTTCTTGTTCGGCACTTTCAAAATGAATCCAAGCAAACAATCCAAAATGGTAGGGTATGTAACGGTTCAATGCCATTTTGGGAGGTCCCTAACTGATAATTGGTGTCCCAAAGTCGAGATAAGTGGTTGCCCCTTCGAAACACCAAAGAACAAGCAGTTTTGGTCCCTGATGAAGGCTTGCGCACCGCAAGAAGTGACCCTTACGGTGCGCAAGCAGTGCCCAGCGATAGGAAATGTTTCTGTTTGCTGTTTAAACGCTTGGAACTGATTTAAAACGATTTTCCACATACTTCTTGGCCCCTAAACAACCCCTAAACATCTAGGACACCTGTGGGAATGTTATGGTCAGTGCTAGACTTAGATGTCAACACATTGTGGTGATTAAATCCACTATAAAAGGGCCATGAGTTGCAACTTTGCAAACACACCTTCATCTGCATTTTTGGATCACTTCTGGAGCTCAAGTCTTCTCTCAAGTGATCACTAATCAAGCTTAGGACTTCAGTAAGTTTGCCTAACCCTTCTTAATTTAGTTTTAGCTTAGTATTAGCTTAAAAGTCAAACCGTCGTAATTAACGGTTGACTTTAAGATTAATCACTAATGGTCCAGTGATTAGTCGAATCAAAAGTAGTTATAAGTTGGTAATTATGTGGGTAATAAACCCTCAAAAGGGTTCCCCCTGATTCCCACTCTAACTAGGTCAAATGTCGGGTCAAACTTGTATTTAAAAAGTCAACAGAATGTGTAAATTACAATTTATGCATAATTAGCAATGTAGAACACATACAACCTGTTTGATCATTAATATAACATGGTAATTAGTGTAAGGGCATGTCTAAACATGTTCAACCCAACAATTTCCTGTTTAGACCCGGTTCGGAACCGAAAGTCGCATAGTTTGACTTATACTTTGACTTTCAGTTCTGACCCGATATGGTATGTTTTAGAAATACCTAAGAGCTTCATTTGGACCAGGTTACATGCTAGTATAACCCTCTGTGATTATACACCATGGTTCATTAGTTAACCGATTAATACGCATGATTCCGTTAATTGCTCATATGTTGACCATTATGCCCTTTTCACCTTAAAACGTGATTTTTGGAAATGTAAAAGAGTAGAAACCTTACTTACTGA
Source organism: Helianthus tuberosus (assembly GCA_030545235.1). Classification (NCBI taxonomy): domain Eukaryota; kingdom Viridiplantae; phylum Streptophyta; class Magnoliopsida; order Asterales; family Asteraceae; genus Helianthus; species Helianthus tuberosus. Next base: position 18,255 of record JARYGA010000336.1, on the reverse strand, counting down.
TATTTAAACTTGCATACAAAATTTGACATCAGTTTGAGGTGTAGGTTAAGAGTTATGCTCGTTAGCGTAAAATGAAAGCTTTATGTTAATAAAACGGCGTAATTAGCATATAGCCTAGTTAAGCCTACCTTTTGATACCAAACTTATTACCCACTGATGTAATATATTATTTTGGGATTTTTAAAGATTTTTAATTAATTTTAGGCTGAGCATAACTTATAGTCGTAGGCTTAATCCGGTAATTGTCGGTTTTGCCCTTACGGGCTATAAAATGAGCTTTACATATCTAAATGACTCCAAACCTTTTGCTACTGATCACATATGATAAATAAATTATTTTAAGCCTTCTGGAAATATAAAAAAATATCAGATTTAAGTATCGAACCCGGAAATGGCCTTTAATCGCCTTTTTAAGCGTTTTTAACGCATAGTATGTGCTATAACTATATTAAACATACAAGGGTTGATACCTACTGATATTTGAGGCAAATTATAATATTTTAACAGTAAGCAAAGGTTGTTAAACTCAGACTACAGTTTTGAGCCTTTCGGCTTATGTGAAATTACCAAAATACCCCTACGGGGCATAGTTTGATTAAAATTGATAAATTTCACATATATACTTTACCCTACTGTTATAAATCAGTAAACTAAGTATTTTTGCTGATTATATCAGACCTGTAACTCAGGTTAATACTTAAACTCTTTTATAACCTTTTAAATGACCAAACTACCCCTACGGGGCATAGTTTGTGTTTAAATTCGTTTCGGGCATAATAAAAGACATCTTACTGATGTCACAACATATATGAAGCATATTAACTTAGGAAACCTGTAAATGGCTCTCATTATTACCCGTTACGCTTATTACGCGTTCGGTTCGGTTTATGTAACTAGTTTACATAAACTAGCCTAAACGGGTCAAACCTTATCGGTTTTATCTCAGAATCCAGAATGTGTATAATATACCCATATTAAACAAGTCTTCATACTTGTCGGGTTTAAAACACATTCTACCCGGTCATCGCTTAATCGTGCGTACGAACCGTATCTTTAAAACTAACCGGTCTAAGCTTTAGCTTAATTAAAGACCCGTTAGGATTCTAATAGGTTATTATAAACCTTCGTTCCAGATTAGGAGTACCAGTAAAAGCTACTTGCATTTTGCTTATTGTGATTTATACATTGCTCAGGTAAATACTTTTAACTTATTTTCCCTATACGGGCTTGGGTTACGGTATATAGAATACCGCTTGATCGGGCATCAAATCTTCCATCGTTGGGTGGTTAATTGAATTTGATCGGCTCGTTTAAACAGTCTTGTTACTTAAAGCCTTTGGGGGGGTTAATGACCATGTCCCGGATATCCCTGGCATCATTTTACGAAATGGCCATGACTTAAGCGCGGGGTGTAGGCGTACACCCGTCAGTGCACAAAAGAATAATGTGGTGTGTCTATTGATCTTTAACCCGGACTTGATCCGGGCTACTGAATGCACAAGGAACATGTAATTCGTTCACAAGATTATATATTTAAATAATTCTCCCAAGTTATAAAAGGTTAATTTTGCCTCTGTGCATTTTAATCAAATTATAAAAGATATTTTGTGCCACGTGCATCCAAATCAATTTTCTTAAACCATTTTCAAAATGAGTCAGTTAATTGTATTTACCAGTGTAAACTGACGTATTTTCCAAAAAGGCTAAATGCAGGTACTATACGTAATTGGCTGGACATTTCTCCTTAGCATCAATAGAAGTCTCGCATGCTTAAGATGCCTAAAAGTCTGTTGAACTATTGTTTCCATTTTATTTACGATCCGTCTGTGGATAAACAACCGACAGTTGTGATATTTGATATTACAATATTATATTCGGTTGAATTATATCTTTCATTTGCTTCCGCTGTGCATATTAAATATTGTGTTGTTTGACTATGATGATATCAACCACGTCACGATACTCCCCACCGGGCCCACCGGTGACACATGGAAACCGGGGTGTGACATATCCTTCAATCTAGAGGAAGTGATAGGATTTATAGTATGGATTGGGAAGAATTTAGGAATATGGTAGAAAGGAAATTCTGCCCTCCAAATGAAAAGGAGCAGATAGCAAACAAATTCCTAAACCTTAGGATGACTGGTGTGGATAGTAAGGGGTACACGAAGTTATTCTTTGAATATGCTAGAATAGTACCAACCCTTGCTTCACCTGAACCGGTGTTAATCTCCCGTTATATCTGGGGATTAATTGGAGAGATTAGACATGTAGTCAAGGCAGCTAGACCTCAAACTATAGAAGAAGCTGTAGAACTAGCAAATACCTTGACAGATGAGTTAATCCGTACTAGAGAAGAAGACCAGAGAAGAAACCTAACCCAAAGGCTTACTCAAGAATTTCGTTCTGGAAATTATAGTCGTAGGAATATGGGTTCTACCTCTGCACCATACTGCAAGGTCTGCAAGAAAAAGCATTTGGGAAAATGCTCCACTCTCTGCAATTATTTCAAGATGCCAGGACACAAGGAAGAAAATTGCAAGAGGAAATCCAGTAATGGATTATGCTACAACTGTGGAGAAAAAGGTCATATCAGGCCAAACTGTCCGAAATTGGCCCCAACTACAAACAACAAGAATACTAAAAATGCTAGAGCATTTGTTCTGACTACAGATGAAGCCAAGATGATTCCAGATGTCATAGCTGGTACGTTTTTAGTTAATGATGTTTTTGCTAAGGTATTATTTGACTCTGGTGCAAACCAAAGTTTTATTAATACATCGTTTTGCAAATTTCTAAATCAAACATTAACTAAACTACCACAAGAATGTCTAGTAGAGACAGCCAATGGAGAAACCGTTAGAATTTCTGAAATATTGCAGGGAGCAAGTATAGAAATTTCAAATCAGAAATTTATTGCAAATCTTTATCCCATGAATCTGGCAGGATTCGATGTTGTTTTAGGAATGAATTGGTTAATAGCCAATAAAGCCAGTATTTTATGTGATCAAAAGTTAATACAAGTGAATTCACCGAAAGGTAAAACAATCACAATTAAAGGAGATAAGCCGTTTAGATCCACTAAATTCATCTCTGTGATGAAAACTACAAGTTCTATAAGAAAAGGTTCTATAGTGTATTTGATTTCTATAGTCACTAACACTAAAGAAAAAGAACTAAAAGACATTCCAGTAGTATCTCAATTTTCAGATGTCTTTCCAGAAGAATTACCAGGACTACCTCCAGACAGAGAAGTTGAATTCAGGATTCATCTACTACCCGGAACAGCACCAATTGCCAAAGCACCCTACCGATTGGCACCCGCTGAAATGCAGAACTAAAGAAACAATTAGACAAATTGTTGGAGAAAGGATTTATACAGCCAAGTTCGTCGCCATGGGGAGCGCCGATACTGTTTGTTAAAAAGAAGGACGGATCAATGCGTATGTGCATTGACTACCGTGAATTAAACAAAGTCACGATTAAGAATCGGTACCCATTACCGAGAATCGATGATCTGTTTGATCAACTACAAGGAGCTCGATTTTTCTCTAAAATCGATTTAAGGTCAGGATATCATCAATTAAAGGTACAGGAAGAGGACATTCCTAAAACCACATTTAGAACAAGGTATGGTCATTATGAATTTACTGTCATGCCATTTGGTTTAACCAATGCCCCAGCTGCATTTATGGACATGATGAACCGAATATGTAAGCCATATTTGGATAAATTCATAATTGTATTTATAGATGATATTCTAATTTACTCTAAGAGTAAAGAGGATCATGCAAGACATTTGCACGCACTTTTAAGTTTATTAAGAAAGGAAAAGCTTTATGCTAAGTTTTCTAAGTGCGAATTTTGGTTAGAACAGGTACAATTCCTTGGACACCTAGTCAATCATGAAGGAATTCATGTAGATCCAACAAAAATCGAGGCAATTACTAAATGGAAAACCCCTGAATCACCAATCGAGGTTAGAAGTTTCTTAGGATTGGCCGGTTATTATAGAAGATTTATTAAAGATTTTTCTACAATAGCCATTCCCTTAACCAAGCTAACCTGTAAATCTGTTAAGTTTGAATGGGGATTAAAACAAGAAGAAGCCTTTAAAATTCTTAAGCATAAATTAACCCATACACCCATACTAGCATTACCAGAAGGAGCTGAAGACTTTGTAGTCTTTTGTGATGCTTCTAAACTAGGTTATGGATGTGTATTGATACAACGACAAAAGGTTATAGCTTACGCATCTAGACAACTTAAGAGTCATGAAGAGAATTATTCAACCCATGATTTAGAATTAGGAGCCATAATTTTTGCTCTTAAGATTTGGAGACATTACCTTTATGGTAGTAAGTTTACCATATTCACTGATCATAAGAGTTTAAGGTATATTTTCAAACAAAAGGAGTTGAATATGAGACAAAGACGCTGGATGGAATTACTTAGTGATTATGATTGTGATATTCAGTATCATGAAGGAAGAGCAAATGTAGTAGCAGATGCTTTAAGCCGAAAATATCATGAAAAAACCAAAAAGGGTACGTTCTCTTAAATTAAATCTACAAGTAGATTTAAATGATCAGATAAGAGAAGCACAAGAATCAGTAATCAAGGAAGATACTGAAAAGCTAAAAGGTATGTTAAAAAAATTAGAATAAGGAACAGATGGAATTTAGAGATTCCATGAAAAAAGAATGTGGATACCTAAATTAGGAAATCTACATCATCGTATACTAGAAGAAGCCCATAAATCTAAATATACGATGCATCCAGGAAGTGATAAAATGTACCAGGATTTAAGGAAAAATTTCTGGTGGATAGGAATGAAGAAAGATATAGCAGCCTATGTTTCTAAATGTTTAACTTGCTCACAAGTAAAGGCTGAACACCAGAAGCCCTCAGGTTTGTTACAACAATTAGAAATGCCAGTGTGGAAATGAGAATTAATAACAATGGATTTTGTTACTAAATTACCCAAAACAAAGAAAGGAAATTATACAATCTGGGTGATTGTAGATAGGCTAACCAAGTCAGTTCATTTTCTACCAATGAAAGAAACTTTCAGTATGGAACAATTAGCTAAATTGTATGTAAATGAAATTGTTTCTGTACATGGTATTCCTTTATCAATTGTTTCTTTACGTGGTATTCCTTTATCAATTGTTTCTGATAGGGATAGCCGATTTACCTCTCATTTTTGGTCAAGTTTCCAAAAGGCAATGGGAACCAAGTTAAAATTAAGTACAGCTTATCATCCTCAAACGGACGGACAGAGCGAAAGAACAATTCAGACAATGGAAGACATGCTTAGAGCTTGTGTAATTGATTTTGGAGGTAATTGGGACAATCACTTACCTTTAATAGAATTTTCTTATAATAATAGTTATCACACAAGTATTGCTGCACCATTCGAAGCACTTTATGGAAGAAAGTGTCGAACCCCAGTCTGTTGGGCAGAAATTGGGGAAAAGCAACTATCTGGACCTGAGATAGTGCAAGAAACAACTGACAAGATTATTCAAGTCAAGGAACGACTGAAAGCAGCACGTGATCGACAAAAGAGTTTTGCCAATAACCGACGCAAGCCATTGGAGTTTCAAGTAGGAGATAAAGTATTGTTAAAGGTCTCTCCTTGGAAAGGAGTGGTAAGATTCATCAAAAGAGGAAAGCTAAGTCCCAGGTATATTGGACCTTTTGAGATTATTAGAAAAATAGGACTTGTAGCCTATCAGCTACAACTGCCAGAAGAAATGGCAGGAATACATGATGTGTTTCATGTATCTAATCTCAAAAAGTGTTTAGCTGATGAATCATTGATAGTACCTCTTAAGGATATAGAGGTAAATGAACAACTCCAGTTTGTAGAAAGACCTCTACAAATTGAAGACAGGAAAGTCAAGAATCTCAAACGCAAAAGACTAGTTCTAGTCAAAGTGAAGTGGGACTCCAAAAGAGGACCAGAGTACACATGGGAGCTTGAATCAGAAATACAAAAGAAATACCCGCATTTGTTTCAGTAGATCTCGAGGACGAGCTCTAAAATAAGGTGGGGAGAATGTAACAACCCTCGGTAAAACCAACACCCTCATAATATTCTGACACACTAATATATTATAGAATGTCCCAATATGTTTTATATTACACCCCGTATGTGAAAACCGAGCCCGAATTATGTTATATTATTTAAATAAAATATAAAAGCTTAAATTTAGGGCTGAGGCGGGCCGCGTAAACCCACCCCAAACCCTTACGCGGGCAGTATGAAGGCTAGAATCAGAAATCGTTGATTTCTTTAGTTAAAGCGGGCCGCGTAAGAGTTGTCGATAGTGTACGCGGGCCGCGAGAGATCATCAAATGCGGAGACATCCTGAGCTGACACGTGTCGACATCGTGGCGGGTCTACTTGGTGAGCAGGACAAGCTAGTCCGTTGACTAGCATTGACGCGGGCCGCGTAAGCGACCCTTGTCTTTCACGCGGGCCGCGTGAGAGTCGAATATCAGTACTATATATAGAACTCATTAGTTTTCGTTTTCCGTCGCTCATTCTCAATTCTCAAATCACAATTTCTGAAGTAGTAGAAGTTATAGTCGGGTATTATACCCCTAATTAGCGAAGTTCTGCTCCGTTGTAACTATTATAACCTCAGTTTCATAATAGTTACGCTGCCCGATTGATTTAGGGTTCCGTAACAACTGTCGTGGTTCTGCCCGACGTAGTTGTTGGAATGCCGTCTCGGGGAGGGTATCATTAATATTTTCAAAGGGTTATGATACTAACCAATGTACATTTGTATAAATTATAGATTATATCCAGGAAACCCTTACGAGAAGCCTAAGATAGCAATGTGAGTAATCTCCTTTTTGTTAACAGTTTTTACAAAACCTTAAATGTTTTACAATGAAATTAAGCGGTGATTGAGTCTTTGTAGTTCTTCAATTACTGCCGGTGTGTTGGGGTTTTGTATATAAAATTTACTACACTGTGAGTAGTAAGTCAAGGTTGACAGTACGTTACCATTGGACAATGAGTTAGCCAATGTGTAATATGACCCACAAGTCAGTGGATTGATAGTACCAAATGGAGTAATTGTGTAGACATAAACAATGTGATCGCTCTCAATACTGTTTTAATTGATAAAATGTTTCCTGATTAAACTGGGATTCACTCACCAGTATTTCCGACTGAAAAATGTTTTTAAAACGCGTTTCAGGTAACCCAATGTGACAGCCAATTAGTAAAAAGCCAGCTGGAGAGCACTGAAGGCTTGAGAAAAATGTGGCTATAAAAGTTAGCTAATAAACGATGTTTTAAATTCAATAAAATAGGGTATGTCCCTATAAGTGTATTGTAATAAGAAACTTGGGTTTTGCCCATGTTATTATTATTATTATTATAAAATATAGTGGTTTTACTCTGATAAACATTTCCTAACTACGGTCCTGATGTAAATTCCGCTGCGAGAATAAATAACTGATACCACCGAAACTCTGAGATCGCGACCGCCCGTTCCCGGGAATAAGGGATCCGGGGGGGGTTGCGACATTTGGATTGTTGCAGGTTGGGGTTGGGGTTAGGGTTCCGGTGGGGGTGGGGATGGTGGAGAGAGTGGTAGTAGTAGTCTGGTAATCGATGGTGGTGGTGGGTCTGCAGAAGATGGTGGTGGTGGGTATTTATTTTAAGTTAATTACATAAATTTCTCTAAAAATGAAATTACAAAAATGCCCTCATGTGCCTTGCACATGATCAGTTTTAACCAAAAAATCTAACTGTGTTTGGCCTAAAGGACATAACGTGCAAGATTTGGAAACATTAAGGACAAAACTCATCAATTTTAAAGGTAAAGGACAGCGTCTGAAATTTGGGACAAACATAAAGGTCAAAACTTGTAATTTACTCAAAAATCAATAATAAACATTCAAACAGGTTCAGTATGGTTTGGTTTTTGAATAACCAAATAAGGTATAACCGAAGCCAAACCAGACATTTTTTATTTTTTAAAGAAGTAACCAAACCTTCGGCATCAAGTTGAACTAAGGCTACACGGTATGGAGGTTAGTCCTCCACCGTCCCGGATCGGCGACGATCCAAACATCACGCCGCCCCCCTCCGTCCTCGTCCTGGGCGTCCTCTGCTCGACGTTGGGGACGATCACAAGAAGACGAAAATTATCCCCCACCCCCTCCCACACACCCCTATACATACAATATATACATACACATTTTAGGTCCATCCTCCCATTTCCACACCTCTATCATCTTTGCCCCATCCTCATGCTCATCCTACGTGTCGCTTACGTGACGGACCATCCTTCAAGGGAGGACCATCACCATACCGTGTAGCCTAATTATTTCGGTATGATTTTATCGGTTAGTTCGGTTTTGGTTTTAATATGTTCAATTAGTTTTTTTTTTCATCCCTCCTTTTGTGTTTGTAAATGGAGACAATAAATTATTATTATTATTATTATTATTATTCATAAAAAAAGACTGAAAGAATAATTCTTTAAAGTGAAAAAACTATTAGAGTTTGGCCGGCGGCATATTGCATGCAAAAGTACCATCAGTAATGGTCTCTGTCTCTTTATAGTTAGAAAAAAATTTAAATTTAAGCATCATTTTCAAACCGTCGTATTTAATAATACTAACTCATATATACGTACAAGACACATTTCTTTTCTTTAAATGAGTTAGAACGTTTAAATGGTCAGAAGGGTTGGTGATGATGTTGATGAAATAGTATTATTATTATTATTAATTTATTATCATTATTGCTATTACTTATAAAAAATAATCATGATAATAATAAATAATTTATTAATTTATTATTATTATTAATTTATTATTATTATTATTAATTTATTATCATTATTGCTATCATTATATATGGGATGTTTACAAAATCACGATCTGGTTTGGTCGGTTTTAACCTAGTTTTTTTGAACTTGCAACTACGGTGTTTCGAGAAACTAAACTAAAGAGACTGGGTTAGCTGAATCGTAATTATATATACATATGAGGTTGCGTAATTATATACATAAGAGTTAATTACTGTTTTCGTCCATGTGGTTTGTCAAAAATCACTATTTGAGTCCGTTAGTTTAAAAGTTGCAATTTCAGTCCCTGTGGTTTCACTTTCGTAACCATTTCAGTCCCTGTGGTTTCACTTTCGTAACCATTTCAATCCATTATTCTGTTAAGTTCATGGACTGAAATGGTTACGATGTGGACTGAAACGGTTACGAAAATGAAACCACAGGGACTGAAATCGCAATTTTTAAACTAATGGGCTGAAATAGTGATTTTTGACAAACCACGGGGACGAAAACAATAATTAACTCTATACATAACTATATACATATTTAACACAATTATTCATCTATTTCTATGCTTCACACGGAAGCTAACTTCGTACGATAAGCAAGGAACGCGCTCTATGAATGATGTGATTGTCAACTTTAAGTTATTGATTACGGAAGAAACGTAATAAATGTTATTCCAGTTGCATCATCAAATTTTGGTTAGGTTTTGGGGACAATTTGACAGTATTTTAGTTATGAAGAATGGTTGGGTAGTTGATGTTTGGTTCTGATAGAATTTTGTTTGGACACATTGATGTGTTTCCCAAAATCAATAGATTGGATGAAGCATGGGCGAGTCATGAGGTGGTTTACCCATGCTCGTTTGTCTCTCACAACCTTGCCGTTTAATTACTTTAAAGTCATACAAATACATTATACATGCATCATGCATGCATGTATATCCATACATATACGTGTATGTGTATCTACATATTGATATGGGCGAATAGTTAAACACACATATGGCCCATGGCTTTCTAGACTAGTGACATCTTGGTGGTGGGATAAGGTTTTGAGACCAATAGGTCCTGTGTTCGATTTCCACAAAGGGGTTTTCCCATATTTATTTGTTTTCTCCTGAATTGGTGTATAGACATTATGCCTAGTGTAGATGGATATGATCGGGTGGTTCCGTTGGTGGCACAATGATACTCCGGTGGTACGTCAATGATCCAAATTTGTCGTTCAAAAAAAAAAGTTAAACACACTTATGAGTAATCCAAATGCTATTATTTCATATTTTCATGAGTTAAAAAAACGTAGTGATGATCCAACGAATAAAATACTTATATGGGTAACGCTATAGCAAAATTAATCTTGTTAACTCTTTATCGAGTAAGATTGATCTTTAGTAATTAGTATCTCCTCTCTTATTAAGTGACAAACCCGCTACTTAACATGTAATTAAGTCATTTAAATGACTTGGAAGCTCAGTTTTGTAGGACATATTATTAATCTTCTTCAAAACCAGAAAGAGACCATCTATTCTACTTAACTATACAATTATACAAACCCTAAACTAATCTTAATTAACTAGAGGGAGAAATTCTTGACTGTGAAATTATGTTTTGCATTTCTTAGCTCTTGGATTCAGTTACATTAGTTTGTATAGATACACACTAAAAGACCAATAAACTGCTTACTACTAAATAACTTAAAATAATTAAGATAAAAAAAAAAAAAAAAAAAAAAAACTATTGAAGTAGCCATTACTAAATAACTCACTGCGCCTGTTTTTCAGTAACTATATATTATTGACCCACAACATGAATTATATCATCATTCCTTCACTATATTTTTCTCATTGGTTTTATCTAAAGATTTTTAGAAGGTTTACTTTTTTTTTTTTTTATAAATATCCAAGGAGAACATTATGGATGAACAGGGAATCAGTGCGGATCCAAGATTTTTTTCATGGGGTGCGAAATATTTTTAAAGATATTAGGCCCCTGGGTATATAAAAAAAATCGATTCATATCAGGTCGGGTCATGTAAAACAAATGAACATCTAACAAAAATTTAATAATCATCAAAAACACATCAGACGTCGTTACAAACATATTTAAAATGTTGCGCTACGAGTTTTCATAAGTTCATCGCTCTATAATTTTCAATTTTACTAAACATATAAATCGTTCCATAAGTTCATCGCTCCATATCACATATAAATCGCTCAATAAGTTCATATAACAACACTAAAGTACTAAACATGTGAATCGCTTCATAAGTTCACCGTTCCATAATTTTCAATTTTATTTTTCAAACCCTAGTAATTGTTGATTACTTGTATCTTTTACGTTGTAACAACCAAAAAATCATATAAACAACAAAATCACCCTAGTAAAGTCTAGAACAAAAAAATCAAAAGACATAAAATTTCAAACATTTTTATCATCTCTATAATTCTGTTTCTTCTAAAAAAACAACATAAAACAACAATATAACATTAAAAAACGAAGGTACCTTGTATTGTTTGGATTCCGGTGGGTTTGGTGGTTGGATATTGACGAATTCCAGAGAGAAATTAGGGGTTCGTTGTTGTTGCCGTCACTGGGCAGTGGAAAGTTGGGGATAGCAGACGAGAGAGAGTGGGAGAAAAGCTGAAACAGAATAGGAAGGGACGGTTTGGGTTGGGTTATTAAATTTTGTTGGGTTGGGTTGGGTTAAGTGGGCTTAGGCTAAATTGTTTAATGAAATTGAGTGGGTTACAAACTTATAAATTAGGTTATATTTTTTTTTTTATAAAAATAAGTGTTTATGTTATATTGTTATAAAAATCAGTGTTTATTACAGTTTTTTTCTTATAAATTAAAAATATAATTTTTTTCTAAGGGGGCAGTTGAAAATTTTCAAAGGGTGTGGGTGAAAATTTCCAAAGGGGTGTGGTTAGAATTTTACAGGAAAATTAACAATAATTTTTTTCAAGTGGTGTGGCCGCCCACCCACTGCCCCGTCCCGGGAATCCGAATGAATGCTCATGATGTCTTTTAATTGAGACGAGGCCCAATGAATACTAATAGGCTAAAAGCTATACGGCGAGTGTAGGCCCACTAATTGAGATGGTACTCTAGCAGCCCATATTTCTTATCGGTATTAATTTATCTAGCATCCGTGATAGCAATATATCAAGAAATAAGTATTTAATGAAGACAACCTTTTTTAAATTTATTTGTAATTTGTGTGTCATGTAAAGGTGGCGTTCTATAATATATTGAGACAACGATTATCACCTCATATTTCTATATATGATACGAAGCTATGAAGCTATTTTGAAACTTGAGTATCGGCAGATATAGGTAGTGTTTGGTATGCAGAAATGAGAGGTGGAATGGAATGGATGATTACGAGAGAATGAAGAAAAGGGTGTTTGGTTGGTCAATGGAATGAAATCACCCATTCCAAGAAGCATTCAATTCCCTCAAAATCATTCCTTCCAACCCCCATGTTTTTTTTCCATTCCATCCCCTCATGCACCATTCATCAACAACACATCAACCCACCACCTTCGCTACAACCCACCACCACCACCACCCACCACCGACGCCATCGCCGCCACCCGCCACCACCTCACCCCGACAACCGCCGCCGCCGCCGCCACCCACTCGCCACTGTTATCACCCACAGTTGCCACCAACTGCCAACGCCACTTGCCGCCGCCGCCCACCACCATCGTCGACGCCGCCACCGTCCGCTGCCGCCGCCACCAACCGCCACCTCTATTGCCAGCCACCACCAACGGCCACCTTGCCGCCACCACCACTCGTCGTCACCGCCACTCGCCGCCACCACCACCACCCATCACCGCCGCCGACCACCACCACAACTCACCGCTAATTTTATTACTCCGTTTTTCTTGCCTACCGAACAATACACAATAATAATTCATTCCATTCACACATGGTAACCAAACAAGACATGGAATGGTAATGATCCATTGCATTCCCTCGTCCATTCCATTACCTCGTCCATTTCATTCCTTCGTCCATTCCATTACCCCATACCAAACATACCCATAGAGTGTATCCATATTAAGTTAAAGTGAGCTTAATCGAGGTAAGGTATGGCTAGTGAAAGAATATGTAGGTTAAAGTTTCGCTTGTATGTGTTTTATTCGTAGAGGTTTGTCGATGTTCAATTACTATGGAATCGTACTTACCAAAAATACAATAGCTAAGTAAGTATGTGCAATATTAGATAGTGGTCTACTTATAATTTGCAAAATGTAGAGTTGAAAAATCTTATCAGTTTACTCGTTAAGTGAACTCATACCGGATGATTTTTCTAGTTGAAAAATCTTATCAGTTTACTCGTTAAGCGACTTAAACCGGATGATTTTTCTATATTACTTTTTGTTATTTGTTATGTTGTTGTAATATTTTCTAAAAGTTATTGTGTATTTAAATAAGGTAGACAAGAACTGGGGTCAGAAAAGATATGAACGTACACAACAAGTGACAAAAAACATGTGGTACCACTCGGTAAGGACGTCCATCTCATACGTTCGTACACCAATATCATGTACTCAATTTTTTCATAATTCATTACATGTGGGAATATTGAAAAATTATATAGTGTTTATATATATATTTTTAAGAGTAAACTACAATTTTACCCCCTGGGGTTAGGGGTCATTGGCATGTCTACCCCCTAAGGAAATAATTGCAATTTTACCCCCCAGTGTTTGTTGTTATGTTACAACCTTACCCCCTGCCGTCAGTCAACAGTTATGTGACTGTTATAGGCAGGGGTATTTTGGTAATCTTACCCTATTATTATTATTATTATTATTATTATTATTTATTTATAAAGTCAAATTATTATAATCTTCTTCAAATAACTCACTGTACTGCATTTCTTCTCATTCATATTAGGGTTTTCATAAAATGAAATCTCAAATCATCATCACCTCCACCGAAATCTCAAGAACAACAGCAGCAACAACGCCTGCACATCCCAAATTGATAATATTCTTCCCTAGTGGTGACTGATTGGTGCCGGATTCTGATTATTTTTCCACCCAAATTGATAAATCTCAAGAACAACAACAGCTGCCACCGATCTCAGCCGCCCTCTACTACCGTCCTCTGCCGGCAACAACCCATCTAACACAAATTCCGATCACAATAATCATATGGGTTTTCCCCAATCTGAAACACCCACAAATCAAGATTCAATTTTTCTTCAAACCCAGTTTAGATTTGAATCATTTGTTGATGGGTTATCAAGAAATGAAGAAAACCCTTATGGGGTTCTTGGGTCTGATGGGTTTGACCCTCTCGGGTCAACAACTATTGACCCGTTTAGAAACCAAACGCCCAAGATTCAAGGGGTGTATGAGTGGGTCAAGATGTTGGTTTGTATGCCTATTGTGTTGCTTAGGCTTGTGTTGTTTGGGTTGTTTATGTTGATTGGGTATGTTGCTACAAAAACTGCTTTACATGGGTGGAAAAATAAGAATGAGTATTAGTATGTGTAAACTAGTGAATCTGTTATTATTTTGCTGAATAATTCACAATTAATGAACGGCTTGCTGTTTGAATGCGGTATTTCTTTCACGTTACTATGCTATGACAGTTTATTTATTTGAATTTGATTTGTATGATTGTGTTTTAGGATTAAGTATTAGTTGTGCAAATTGTAATATCTTTGAAAGTTTGCTTGATGACAAGTGAACCTGCTCTTGTTTTGCTGAATGTCACACCCCGATTTCCACGTGTCACCGGTGGGGAGTATCGTGACGTGGTTGGCAACATAATAGTCAAACAACACAATATTTAATATGCACAGCGGAAGCAAAAGAAAGATATAATTCAACCGAATATAATATTGTAATATCAAATATCACAACTGTCGATTGTTTATCCACAGACGGATCGAGAATAAAATGGAAACAATAGTTCAACAGACTTTAGGCATCTTAAGCTTGCGAGACTTCTATTGATGCTAAGGAGAAATCCCAGCCAATTACGCTTAGTACCTGCATTTAATCTTTTTGGGAAAATACGTCAGTTTACACTGGTAAATACAATCAACTGACTCATTTTAAAAATGATTAAAAATTGATTTGGATGCACGTGGCATAAACATTTTATAACTTGGGAGAATTATTTAAATATATAATCTTGTGAACGAATTACATGTTCCTTATGCGTTTAGTAGCCCGGACGTACCGGGTTAAAGATCAATAGACACACCACATCAACTATTTATGCACTGACGAGTGTACGCCTACACTCCGCGCTTAGGTCGTGGCCATTTCGTAAAATGATGCCAATGATATCCGGGACATGGTCATTAACCCCCCAAAGGCTTTTAAGTAACCAAAACTGTTTAAACGGGCCGATCAAATTATTCAATTAACCACCAAACGATGGAAGATTTGATGCCCGACCAAGCGGTATTTTATATACCGTAACCCAAGCCCGTATAGGGAAAATAAGTTAAAAGTATTTACCTGAGCAAAGTAATAATCACAATAAGCAAATGCAAGTAGCTTTTACTGGTACTCCTAATCTGGAACGAAGGTTTATAATAACCTATTAGAATCCTAACGGGTCTTTAATTAAGCTTAAGCTTAGACCAGTTAGTTTCAAAGATACGGTTCGTACGCACGATTTAGCGAAGACCGGATAGAATGTGATTTAGACCCGACAAGTTTGAAGACTTGTTTAATATGGGTATTTCATACACATTCTGGATTTTGAGATAAAAACCGATAAGGTTTGACTCGTTTCGGCTAATTTATGTAAACTAGTTACATAAACCGAACCGAACGCGTAATAAGCGTAATGGGTATCCGTAAGAGCCATATACAGGTTTCCTAAGTTAATATGCTTCAAATATGTTGTGACATCAGTAGGATGTCTTTTATTATGCCGGAAACGAATTTAAACACAAACTATGCCCCGTAGGGGTAGTTTGGTCATTTAAAAGATTATAAAAGAGTTTAAGTATTTACCTGAGCTACAGGTCTGATATAATCAGCAAAAATACTTAGTTTGATAAGTTATAACAGTAGGTTAAAGTAGGTATGTGAAATTTATCAAATATAACCAAACTATGCACCGTAGGGGCATTTTGGTAATTTCACATAAGCCGTAAAGCTCAAAACTGAAGTCTGAGTTAAAAAAATTTTGCTTACTGTTAAAATATTATAATTTTCCTAAAATATCAGTAGGTATCAACCCTTGTATGTTTAAAATAGTTTTAGTACATACTATGCGTTAAAAACGCTTAATAAGGCGATTAGAAGCCATTTCCGGGTTCGATACATAAAGCTGATATTTTTATTATTCCAGAAGGCTTAAAATAATGTATTTATCATTTAAGATTAGTAGCAAAAGGTTTGGAGTCGATTAGATATGTAAAACTCATTTTATGGCCCGTAAAGGCAAAACCGACTATTACCGGATTAAGCCTACGACTATAAGTTATGCTCAGCCTAAAATTAATTAAAAATCTTCAAAAATCCCAAAATAATATATTACATCAGTGGGTAATAAGTTTGATATCAAAAAGTAGGCTTAACTAGGCTATACGCTAATTACGCCGTTTTATTAACATAAAGCTTCTTAATTACGCTAATGAGCATAACTCTCAATCTACACCTCAAACTGATATCAAACTTTGTATACAAGTTTATATATCAGTAACTAAGGTTTCTACACTTTTACATTTTCACAAATCACGTTTTAAGGTGAAAAGGGCATAATGGTCAACATAATATGAGCAATTAACGGAATCATGCATATTAATTGGATAACTAATGAACCAAGGTGTATAATCACAGAGGGTTATACTAACATGTAACCTAGTCCAATTAAAGCTCTGAGGCATTTCTAAAACATACCATAACGGGTCAGAACTGAAGTCAAAGCAAAAGTCGAAGCTTTGCAACTTTCGGTTCCGAACCGGGTCTAAACAGGAAATTGTCGGGTTGAACATATTTAGACATGTTCTTACACTATTTACCAAGTTATATTAATGATCAAACAGGTTGTATGTGTTCTACATTGCTAATCATGCATAAATTAGAAACTAAGTATCCTGTTGACTTTTTAATCATAAGTTTGACCCGACATTTGACTTAGTTAGAGTGGGAATCAGGGGGAACCCTTTTAAGGGTTTATTACCCACATAATTACCAACTTATAACTACTTTCAATTCGACTAATCACTGGACCATTAGTGATTAATCGCTAAGTCAACCGTTAATTACGACGGTTTGACTTTTAAGCTTAAACTAAGCAAAAACTTAACTAAGAAGGGATAAGCAAACTTACTGAAGTCATATGCTTGATTAGGAGGGTCTTGTGTCTGCTCTTAAGCTCCCAAAAGCTCTAGAATTGTACAAGAAGTGAATGATCAAATGGTTGCAACTTCATGCCCTTTTATAGGGGTGTTCACGAACCGATCCGAGCGAGGGTCTGCTCGAGATCGGATCGAATTACAACCGATCGGATTGGTTCGGTTCGAATTTATAAAACCGAGCATAAAAGTGGTGCTCAGGATTGGTTCGAATTTAAATCGATCGGATCGATTTCGATCGGTTTCGCTCGGTTTATCTCAACACCTAAATTAACAAATGTGCAGCAACAACAAAAACTGAAATCATGACTTAAGTAAAACATGTCCAACCTTTCTAGGCTGCATTAAACTAAATCAAAAGCAATACATAATTGAAATCAAGATCCTAAAAATGTTCTTAACAATATCGAATCCAAAGCATAAAATATAGTGCGAAACACAAATTGAAATCTAGCTCAAAAGCCATAAACATCTTCTTAAAGCTTGGTCATCTCCATCCACAAAATTCCCCTTCAAAATGTGGATGCACATCCGAATAATTTTCTCTTTTTTGAACCAGCACCTCCGGTCGCTGTATCATCCATATCGGCAACACCCGATTCATCATTTATTGGGTCGTCCTCTCCATCAGTCAAGTCAACATGAGCAGCCGGATTCTCGTTTGATTCTTTACAAGAAGACATCCTACCAAAACAGAAACGAGCATCATCAATCAGACTTCAGAGAAATAAATTCTATTGTTTATATGAGAAAACACATGGTAGTGGTGCCTGCAACATCAACAGTGACTCTTTAATGATCCATAAATTAAAAAAAAAAAAAATAATAACATCATACCGATAAGATATGCACTCTAGTGACTTCTTTTATCTGTGTAGTGGTGCCTGCAACATCAACTAACGTTTCAGAAGAAAAAAAACCCGCTTCAAACTGGCAAAACATAACAACCGAATCATTAAACCGCAAAACTGGTAAAATCAGACAGTCTAAAACAATAACAAAAAATACAAGAATATGACAGTAATACCATTACAGATTTACCATTTTAGGGTCACTAGAAATGCATAACAAGTTCAATGAT
>JARYGA010000335.1:0-27432 GCA_030545235.1 Helianthus tuberosus | reverse complement strand
GTCATTAGTCTTGCGTTGCTGAGCTTGAGACTGAACGGTAGCTGAACCCCTGCTGGAATCCCCTTCCCATTTCCGCTTGTTGTCACTGGGAGTAGCAGGAGTAGCTGGAGTGGTAGCAGTAGTAGTAGCGCTGATACGTTTAGGCAGCCTGTTCTGTTCCACCGCCTGATCGGTGAGGCGATGAGCTAGCTTGACGATCTGTTGAATGGTGCCAAGATTTGCTGAGGTTACGTGACTTTGAATTTCCGGCACCAGTCCATTGAGATACAGTTCGATACGCTTAATGGGAGGGTCTACCATAGTAGGACACAAAATAGCCAACTCATTCGACCTTCTGGTGTACGCTTCAATTTCTGACCCCGTCATTTTCAAGTGGTAAAACTCTACCTCCAGCTTATGAATATCATCTCGGCTACAGTATTCCTCTTTAATCAACTCCTTGAAATCATTCCAGGGTGTGGCGTTAGCAACAGCCAACCCTAACATCTGAACTTGCGCATTCCACCAAGTCAGCGCAATGCCTTCTAGAGTACCAGTGGCGTACTTCACCCTGCGAGCCTCAGGGCATTCACACATTTCAAATACGGACTCGAGCTTTTCAAACCAATGGAGGAGTCCAACCGCTCCTTCCGTGCCACTAAAAGTAGTAGGACGACAGTCCATGAAAGTTTTGAAGGTGCAAACAGGTGGCTGAGCTGACCTCCTGCTTGTGCGGCTGCGAGTGCCGCAGTAACTCGCTCGTTAATGAGAGCCGTCAATTGGGCTTGCGTCATGTTGATACGTCCAGACATGATCTTCATAGCAAAGATAACATAAGTGAGAGAGGTTCGCGAATAGTGCGATGACAGAAGAGAGTAAGCACACAAGTGTTCTCATGCAATAGTGTTACGTTAATCTAAGCATACCCTGAGCAAAGTTTTATGCAATTCTATCAAGTAGGCAATAAAACATATACCATATTACCTAGGATGTTGAGTCTTGCACGTGGAGCGAGGCGTCGTTGTGGATCGTTGAGCACTGTTTCGGTTATAGTCTGGTTTTAATAAAAACGTTTTCCCCTTATTAAAACCGAGTTCTCTATAACCAATGGCTCTGATACCAATCTGTCACACCCCCAAAATCCACACACGGAGTACCACCGCTTGGAGGCGTGACATGACCAGTATCAAGCCACCAATCATATTGAACATAAGTATAAAGTAAAAGTCATTCGTCAATACGATAGGTGTTTCCAAAACCAAATATAAACAAGTGTGTAGCGGAAGCAATAATGTAAAACCCAACATAAGTTTAAGTACAAAATGTCATAATGTTTAACAACACATTCACGATCCATGTCCACAACGACCGTGCCTCCCGTGCAAGCTCCAAAAGTACCTAAGGTCCTGCAAGGCATGTAACAGAGAGTCAACAACTAGTTGAGCGAGTTCACAGTAAGAAAGTTCGTAATAGTAACTTCTCTTTATAATATGTGGCTCTACTAGGCCGATAGTATGTTCTATTAGTGGGGGCTTCCCATATTTGTATATACACTAGACTATTTGTAACCATGAGTGTTCTTCTTAGCCCGAGAACAGTAGTACGTACAAGGTTTACGTAGGTTTTACGTAAGTGCCCTTCTTTACCCGAGGACAGTGGTACGCGTGGGGTTTACGTAGGTTTTACGTAAGTGTCCTTCCTGACTCCGGAAGACAGTTGCATGTGTGAGTTTACGTAGGTTTTACGTAAGTGTCCCTCGAAACCTGAGGACAGTGGTAAGTACTTGTTTACGTAGGTTTTACGTAAGTGTCCTGCTTAACCCGAGGACGATGGTAGATAGTCTAGTAGCCGCGTAAGTACGAGTAATTGTTAAATTCCATCATTCAACCCATTCCCAACCCCGGGAACCCCATGCCTTGGTAAGAGTGTGAACTCACCTTAGTTTGCTCGGTATGCTAAGTTAGGTGCTCACAAATAAATCAGTCAAGTCCTATAGTGCACGTATACTCAATCAGTTCACGTTCGTAATGTTTCACATGTAACTAGCATCACAGTAATATCACAGCGTGTGTTTGACAGTTAATATTGTGCATTGCATAAACAATTAATCATTCCGTACGAGATTTCAAGTCACATGCAAGTCCCTTACTAAGTTGTCATACTTAACAGAGTTAATCCACTTTACAGGATTGACTAGTTTAATAAGGTTAGCATATCTAACCAAGTTAATAACTAAACAGCCTTAACATACATAACCTGGTTAATATGACATACTTAACAGTATCAATAGATTAAATAGAATTTACAACTAACAGAGTTACTCAAACAAATAAAGTTAACAACTTACAACTTAACAGAGGTTTACATATTTAACAGAGTTAAATAAAGTAACTGAGTTAATCAAGTGATTAACTTAATTGAATCACATATTTAATGACGTTAATAGTTAACAGTATACATATTGCCGAAATCACCTAAGTGCCGAAATCACATATATGCCGAAAACACACATGGGCCGAAATCACATATATGCCGAAAACACCCTTATGTTCGAAATCCAACTTGGGCCGAATCTTATCTGGGCCGAAAACACATATGTGGGCCGAAATCACTTATGTGATTTCGTCCACTTTAAAGTGTTGTGGGTGATTTCGTCCAGTTATCATCTTCTCCAACACTTACAGTAACAAAAACCCAGCAACTAATAATCGATTAACAGTTACAGATTCAACCATATGTAGGAACAATCAATCCAACAGAAGCTAAAACATTCATTTAGATACTTACTCATCTAAATAATCAGGATTAACATCCAACAACATCATAGTTTTTAACATTTAACAGGAGATCTAGTTGTGCATTTATCAACTAACTATCTACGATCACTTTATCTCGAAGATTATCAATCACCTTTAACAGAAAACAACGATCTAAACATTTAATCATCAATCAAAATCAGATTATAAGATCATAATATCTCACAGTAGCAGTTAATATAAGATATCCACTAACATGTAAATCACTAACCTTAGATTAAACAGAGGTTTTGCTTCAAGATGAGGAATTCTGTTTGTGGGTTTCAGATGTAGAGAGAGAGAGAACAAAGTGATAAGGTTTGGTAAGTGGGTAACGTCTCGGAGAAGATTGTGATTAAATAAATATATATATAATACCCCACTGGGCCTAAAGCCCATCTCTGATTTCGCCAAACATTCTGGACGAAAACACTAAAGTGTTTTCATCACTTGGGTGATTTCACCAGGGAGGTGGTGTTTTCATATTAGCAGGGGTGTTAGGCCAAACCTCCATAATAAATCATACAATCCCAATTAGCACAAATTACACTATCATCAATATACTCAAATATAATACGCACCCCAAATATCAAATATCAATCGCAATACTAATTAACGTCTTAACAAATGTAAGCGTTGTGAAACAACGAGTCGTGTAAACAAACAACATAATAATAAAAAAATTAACGTGCACTAAATGCGAAGATAAAAAATCTTGGAAACTCGAGTTGTCACAGTATGAGTCTTCGCAGGAAAGGTTTCCAGCTGAGTATTCAAGACGACCGCGACAAACTTCAAATGATGATGAAGCAGGTCCAAGCAATGCTGGAGAACATGATGATATTCAACAAAATGAAGTTGCTCATGATAATCAGACGGCAGTTAATGATAATCTAGAATCTGATGATAGACCAATCTTTGATCATGGTGATTCAGATTCTGAGGGGGAGCAGATCTAGATTTCAAGTCAAACAATTCCAGTCGATGAACAAGGTGTAAAGCAAAATGTCACAAATTTGGAAGGTGAGGTAGATGTTCCAGGCGAGGTGATGCCGAGAACTCTTTCATACCATCCAGAGGAATTGATCATTGGAGAATTACAGACAGGCGTTCGCACAAGACGACAAATTGACCAAGGGCTTACTTGTTTTTATTCTACAGTTGCTCCTTTTCAAACTGAGTTTTCACTAAGTTGTTTTATTTCGCAGATCGAACCGCGAACATACAAAGAGGCACTAACTAAAGATTCTTGGGTCAATGCTATGCAAGAAGAGTTGAGTCAGTTTGAGAAGTTAGGTGTGTGGAAATTGGTAAACTTGCCTGATGGTCAGAGGAAGATAAACACCAAGTGGGTGTTCAAGTGCAAGAGGGATGATCGTGGGGTTGTTATTCGTAACAAAGCTCGACTCGTAGTCCAGGGCTTTAGTCAGCAGGAGGGTATAGATTTCACCGAAGTGTATGCTCCAGTGGCTAGACTAGAAGCGATCAGAATCTTCCTAGCATTTGCATCTTGGAAAAATTAAAAAGTTTATCAGCTAGATGTTAAATCGGCGTTTCTCTATGGGAAGGTAAAAGAGGAGGTATATGTCGGACAGCCACCGGGCTTCACCGATCCAATCCACAAAGACAAGGTCTATTTTCTAGATAAAGTGTTGTATGGTTTACACTAGGCCCCGAGAGCTTGGTACGAGACATTGTCTCAACATCTGCTAGCCAACAACTTCATCCGTGGAAAAGTGGATGCCACTCTATTCACCAAAGAGATCGACGGACATCTTCTGATAGTTCAAATATACGTGGACGACATCATATTTGGGTCTACAAATGAAAATCTGTGCAAAGATTTTGAAAGATTTATGAAGCAGAAATTTGAAATGTCATCGATGGGTGAGATGAAATTCTTCTTGGGACTGCAGGTTGATCAACTACCCAAAGGAATATTCATATCAAACGAAGTACGTTCATGATATCTTGGAGAAATTCGAGATGTCAGGTTCTACTACAGCTTCCACCCCATTAGCGACGAACCATGGGATAAACCCTGATCTCACCGGAGAGAAGGTAGATGAAACAATGTATCGTTCCATGATCGGATCGCTGATGTATTTGACAGCTTCAAGACCTGATATTATGTATCGAACCTGCCTCGCAGCGCGGTTTCAGTCTAATCCTAGAGCTTCGCATATGGTGATTGTGAAAAGGATATTACGCTACCTGAAAGGAACTCCATCACTGGGGTTATGGTATCCAAGAGAAGGCGATTTCACGCTCGAAGGATATTCTGATTCTGATTTAGGATGCTGCAAAGTTAACGCTAAATCAACAACAGTGGGGTGCCAGTTTTTCGGACCACGATTGGTCACCTAGCAATGCAAAAAGCAGACCTCTGTAGCTTTATCCACATGTGAAGCTGAATATGTATCTACTAGCAGTTGTTTTTCTCAGATCTTGTGGATCCAGCAACAGATGCGCGACTACGGTTTGCAATGTGACAACTCGAGTTTCCAAGATTCTATCTTCGCATTTAGTGCACGTTAATTTTTTTTATTTAGTTGTTTGTTAATACGACTCGTTGTTTCACAACGCTTACTTTTGTAATACGTTGTATCGTATTTCGACTGATATGTTATACTTGGAAATCCATAATATTTATTATGTGTGATTGTATGTTAATAAGGTGTTATTAATTAACATGTCAATTAAAGATGGAACCTTTACTGTAAATGAAAACAAGTATCATGAAAACACCCAAGTGGTGAAAACACTTTAGGTGTTTTCGTCCACTTTACACCAACGAAATCAGAAATGGGCTTGGTCCATGGCCCAGTTTTTAGATATTTTATAACCAATCTTCTCAGACAAGTTTCACAATTTCCAAACAATATCTTATCACATTTGTCTCTCTCTCTCTATCTCTGAAAACCCAACAAAGAGTTCCTCATTTGAAGCAAACCTCTGTTTAATACTTGGTTAGTGATTTCATGATTCAAGTGTTTCTTGTTGCATATCATATGATTTTGGATGTTTAATCATGATGTTTGGATACATTTATATATGTGATTATGTGATTTGATCATGGTGTGATTGTTAGATAATTATTATCTATGAACTATTTGAATATTGGATGTTTGGAAGTTACAGTGGGTATATGTTAATGAATGATAAACACTATGATTGTTGTTGGATGTTAATTCTGAGAATAAAGATGAGTAGATATCTAATCAAATGTTTTAGCTTTTGTTTGTTTGATTGTTTGTACAAAAGGGGTTGAATCTGATAAGAAATGGGATTGGATTTTACTGGGTTTTTAAGTTACAGTGAGTTTGTTGATGATGATGATGATTGGCGAAATCACCCACCACAAAAGAAAGTGGACGAAATCACTTAAAGTGATTTCGGCCCAAACAGTTCCAAGCCCAATGAGGTTTTCGGCCCATAAAAGGGATTTCGGCCTAAGGGTGTTTTCGGCCACATGTGTGTTTTCGGCCAGATGTGTTTTCGGCACTATTTGGTTTTCGGCTTATATGAGTTTTCGGCTAACACATGGATTTCGAACATAAAAGGGTTTTCGGCTATAAAAGGGATTTCGGTACATATGTGTTTTCGGCCCATGTTTTAGATTTCGGCCCAACTGTTAACTGTTATGTTATCTGTTAACTGTTAACTGGTTAAATTTATTAAGTTGTTAACTTATTAAATTACATATAATAACTCTGATTAGTTGAGTAAATCATGTGACACAGTTAGTTACCAGTTTGTTAAATGTTAATTCTGTTAACCATATATCCCTGTTTATATATGCTAACTCAGTTAAGCATACTAGCTTTACTAACTGTGATGTGGTTAACTATGTTAGAAATTATTGAGAAGACTATTATGAGGAAGATGGATTTACATAAGTTGGATTAACTGTGTACATGATACAAGATACTAAATTGCTAGATACACTGTGTGGCATTTCGGTGATGATAGTTACATGTGAAATATATTACGAACGTAAACTGACTGAACATACGTGCACTATAGGACTTGACTGATTTACTGTGAGCACATAACTTAGCATACCGAGCAAACAAGGTGAGTTCATACTTCTACCAAGGCATGGGATTCCCAGGGCTTGGGAATGGGATTTAAGGAATAAGGTTGAATAGATTCATGCGGACATTATTACTAGACTACCATACCATCGTCCTCGGTTGTGCAGGACCCATACGTAAAACCTACGTATACTTATGCTATTCGCTATCCTCGGTTGTGAAGGACACTCACGTAAAACCTACGTGAACCTATATTTACTATTGCCTCGGTTGTGTCAGGCACTTGCGTAAAACCTACGTAAACCCACGCGTACCCCTATCCTCGGTTGGGAATGATACTTACGTAAAACCTACGTAACACTTGTACATATTACTGTTCTCGGGTGTGAAGAACATATATGGTTACAAATAGTCTAGTGGTTATACAACACGGGAAGCCCCCACCAATAGAACTTACTACCGGCCCAGTAGAGCCACATGTTACAAACAAACTTACTATTACGCATTACTTTCTGTGAACTCGCTCAACTAGTTGTTGACTCTCTGTTACATGCCTTGCAGGACCATAGGTACTATTGGAGCTTGCACGGGAGGCACAGTCGTTGTGGACATGGATCGTGAACGTGTTGTTAAACTTAAATGACATTTTGTACTTAAACTTATGTTGGGTTTTTACATTAATGCTTCCGCTACACACTTGTTTATATTTGGTTTTGGAAACACTGATCGTATTGATGAATGACTTTCACTATATACTTATGTTCAATATGATTGGTGGCTTGATCCTGGTCATGTCACGCCTCCAAGCGGTAGTATTCCGCGAGTGGATTTTGGGGGTGTGACAGATTGGTATCAGAGCCATTGGTTATAGAGAACTCGGTTTTAATAAGGGGAAAACGTTTTTTATTAAAACCAGACTATAACCAGAACAGTGCTCAACGATCCACAACGACGCCTCGCTCCACGTGCAAGACTCAACATCCTAGGTAATAAGGTTTATGTTTATTACCTACATGCTAGAATTACATAGAACTTTGCTCGTGGTATGCTTAGATTACATTGCCTACTATTCGTTACAGCTTGAAAACGCTTATGTGCTCACTCTCTTTTGTCATCGCACTATTCGCGAACCTCTCTCACTCATGTTCTCCATGATGTCAAGATCATGAGTGGACGCGTTAACCTAACTCAAGCCCAGTTGGCGGCTTCGATCACTGAATAAGTTACTGCAGCACTCGCAGCTGCCCAAGCAGGAGGTGTAACCTGCCATCACCACTTACTCTAGGATCTTTAGATCTTACTCTCGTAACTCAACACTTGTGCTTAATTTTGATTACTCTTACGCACACGACAAGTCAACACACTCAGCCACCTGTATGCACATACAAGACTTTTATGGACTGTCGTCCTACTACTTTCAGCGACACGGAAGGAGCTATTGGACTCCTCCATTAGTTTGAGGAACTCGAATCGGTCTTCGAATGTGCGAATGACCTGAGGTTCGTAAGGTGAAATATGTCACTGATACTCTCGAAAGCACCGCGCTAACTTGATGGAGCGCGCAAGTTCAAAGGCTGGGCCGGCGGCTGCTAATGCCACCCCATGGAATGATATTAAGAAACTGATCAAACGTGAATACTATAGTCGTGATGACATTCACAAGCTGGAAGTGGAATTCTTTAACCTGAAGATGACGGGATCAGAGATAGAAGCGTACACGAAACGATCCAACGGACTGGCAGTGTTATGTCCATCCATGGTGGATCCTCCCATCAAACGCATTGAGCTGTACCTCAAGGGATTAGTATCAGGGATTCAAAGTCATGTGACTACTCCTAACCTTATTACTATTCAAGATATTACTCATCTTGCTCATCGTCTCATAGACCAGGCGGTGGAACAGAACAAGCTGCCTCAACGTATCAGCGCTACTACTACCACTACTACTTCAACTACTTCTGCTACCCTCAGTGACAACAAATGGAAGTAGGATGGAACCCCTAGCAAGGGTTCGACTACGGTACCGCCCCAGGCACAGCAGCGGAAGATCGATGACAACCAAAGTCCTGGTCAGCAACCTTTTAGTAGTCAAGGGCGGGGTGAATATAGGTGAAACCACCCTAAGTGCAAACGCTGTAACTTGCACCACAGCGGGCAGTGCAACCGAAATCATTGTCAATGATGCAACAAGCTTGGTCATGGAGCCAAAGATGGTAGAAACTCACGTCCTGCAAACCAGAACCAACAAGATCTATAGAATCAGCAGCAACAGCAGGGTAACAAGGATGTTATCAGGTGGTGCTGAAGGTCATTTCAAAAGACACTGCCCATAGTGGAACCAGAACCAGAATCAGAACCACAACCAAGGAAACAGGAACAATAATGGAGGCAACAATGGGGGTAATAACGACAGCAATGGTGCCAGGGGTCGAGTGTTCGTGATTAGTCAGGGGGATATTAGGAATGACCCCAGCATTGTGATGGTTTCGACATCGATATTGGTATGGATGGGCTACTTTAGCATCAAGCAGAGATTCTTTGAAAAGAAAAGATCATCCGTATTCCTCGTACTGGTTGAGAACCTTTGGTAGCTCATAGTAACAAGCTCCTGGACCAGCACCCATAGCTCGAGCGCCTTACCGCTTAGCTCCAACTGAACTGGAAGAACTGTCTAAGCAATTGCAAGAACTATTAGAAAAGGGTTTCATACGTCCTAGCTCTTCGCTCTGGGGAGCTCCAGTATTATTTGTAAAGAAGAAAGACGGTACCTTTCGTATGTGCATAGATTACCGCGAACTGAACAAGGTGACGGTGAAGAATCGTTATCCTCTTCCACGCATCGACGACTTATTCGACCAGTTGCAAGGGTCGAGCTATTACTCAAAGATTGATCTGAGGTCAGGTTACCATCAACTGAGAGTCCGGGATGAGGACGTCTCCAAAACAGCATTCAGAACTCGCTACGGTCATTACGAGTTTTTGGTTATGCCATTCGGGCTAACGAACGCGCCTGCGGTTTTCATGGATCTTATGAACAGGGTGTGCAAACCTTATCTTGACAAGTTTGTCATTGTTTTCATTGACGACATCCTGATTTATTCAAAGAATCGGGAGGAACACGAACAGCATTTACGACTTATTCTGGAACTCCTTCGAACGGAACAGCTGTACGCTAAGTTTTCAAAATGCGACTTCTGGCTTCGTGAAGTCCACTTTCTAGGCCACGTGGTAAACAAAGATGGGATTCATGTTGATCCATCCAAGATAGATTCGATCAAGAACTGGCCTGCACCTCGCACACCAACCGAAATACGCCAATTCTTAGGTTTGGCGGGTTATTACAGACGGTTCATCAAAGACTTCTCAAAGATTGCGCAGCCGCTTACATTACTGACACAGAAAGGTATTGCTTACCGTTGGAGTGATACACAGGAAACAGCGTTTCAGCACTTAAAGGATAGACTTTGTAGTGCACCTATCCTCTCATTGCCTGAAGGCACGGATGACTTTGTAGTCTACTGCGATGCATCTATCCAAGGTCTTGGATGTGTGTTGATGCAGCGGGATAAAGTTATTGCTTATGCTTCGCGCCAACTTAAGATTCACGAACGGAATTACACTACGCACGATTTAGAGCTTGGAGCTGTTGTCTTTGCACTCAAGATATGGAGACATTATCTGTATGGCACCAAGTGCACCATCTACACCGATCACAGGAGTCTTGAGCATATCTTCAAGCAGAAAGACTTGAACATGCGACAACGTCGATGGGTCGAGTTACTGAACGATTACGAATGTGCTATAAAGTATCATCCGGGCAAAGCCAATGTGGTGGCCGACGCCCTCAGTCGAAAGGATACTATACCTAGGCGTGTACGAGCGTTGCAACTCACTATTCAGTCTAGTCTTCCTTCACAGATACGAGATGCTCAGGTAGAAGCATTGAAACCGGAAAACGTCAGGGCTGAAGCTCTACGCGGCTCAAGGCAAAGGTTAGAACAAAGGGCAGACGGCGCCTACTATGTAACAGGACGCATCTGGGTCCCACTCTATGGCAACCTACGCAAGCTTGTAATGGATGAAGCTCATAAGTCTCGCTACTCAGTACATCCAGGTTCAGATAAAATGTACCACGACCTCAGAACTACATATTGGTGGCCTAGCATGAAGGCCCACATAGCAACTTACGTTAGCAAGTGTTTGACTTGTGCGAGAGTCAAAGCGGAATATCAGAAACCATCAGGCCCACTCCAGCAACCTGAGATACCACAATGGAAATGGGAGCAAATTTCCATGGATTTTGTTACTGGCCTGCCTAGATCTCAGCGTGGGAATGATACTATTTGGGTGATCGTGGATCGACTCACGAAATCTGCTCACTTCTTGGCTATCAAAGAAACGGATAAGTTCTCCACTCTAGCAGACGTATACCTTAAGGAAGTTGTCTCGAGGCACGGGGTGCCCACATCTATTATCTCTGATCGTGATGCACGTTTTACTTCAGAACTGTGGCAAGCAATGCACAAATCTTTTGGCTCTCGATTAGACATGAGCACAGCTTATCATCCTCAGACAAACGGGCAGTCTGAGCGAACTATTCAAACTCTAGAAGACATGCTTCGGGCGTGCGTAATTGACTTTGGCAAGGGCTGGGAAAAGCATCTGCCACTTGTGGAATTTTCATACAACAACAGTTACCACACCTGCATTAAAGCTGCTCCATTTGAGGCATTGTACGGGCGTAAATGCCGATCACCTCTTTGTTGGGCAGAGGTGGGTGACAGTCAGATCACAGGTCCGGAAATGGTAGTTGATACTACTGAAAAGATTGCTCAAATACGACAACGCATGGCGGCAGCTCGTGACCGTCAGAAAGTATACGCCGATAAAGACAGGAAAATACTCGAATTCCAAGTTGGGGATCGAGCACTACTCAAAGTTTCACCTTGGAAGGGTGTTGTTCGTTTTGGCAAACGAGGCAAACTCAATCCACGATATGTTGGACCATTTGAAGTCATAGAAAAGATAGGCAAAGTGGCCTACAGACTGAACTTACCAGCTGAACTCAGTGCAGTTCACAACGTCTTTCATGTGTCGAATCTGAAGAAGTGGCAGTCAGATGAGACCTTCATAGTTCCTCTGAAGGAGCTCACTATCGACGAACAATTGCATTTCGTCGAGGAACCAGTTGAAATCACGGACCGAGATGTTAAGGTCCTCAAGAACACCAGAATACCTCTTGTTCGAGTTCGTTGGAACTCCCGTCGTGGCCCAGAGTTCACCTGGGAACGCGAAGACCAAATGGAACTCAAATATCCCCAGTTGTTCGAAAACAATGCAACTACTACTGAGGCTGAAGCTACTACAGAATTTCGGGATGAAATTCCAAATCAACGGGGGAATGATGTGATACCCCAGGAAAACCAGTAAACGATAACTTACCTAGCTTCCTCAGTAACCGCATGCTAAATTTCGGGACGAAATTTCTTTCAAGTTGGGGATAATGTGACAACTCGAGTTTCCAAGATTCTATCTTCGCATGTAGTGCACGTTAATTTTTTTTATTTAGTTGTTTGTTAATACGACTCGTTGTTTCACAACGCTTACTTTTGTAATACGTTGTATCGTATTTCGACTGATATGTTATACTTGGAAATCCATAATATTTATTATGTGTGATTGTATGTTAATAAGGTGTTATTAATTAACATGTCAATTAAAGATGGAACCTTTACTGTAAATGAAAACAAGTATCATGAAAACACCCAAGTGGTGAAAACACTTTAGGTGTTTTCGTCCACTTTACACCAACGAAATCAGAAATGGGCTTGGTCCATGGCCCAGTTTTTAGATATTTTATAACCAATCTTCTCAGACAAGTTTCACAATTTCCAAACAATATCTTATCACATTTGTCTCTCTCTCTCTATCTCTGAAAACCCAACAAAGAGTTCCTCATTTGAAGCAAACCTCTGTTTAATACTTGGTTAGTGATTTCATGATTCAAGTGTTTCTTGTTGCATATCATATGATTTTGGATGTTTAATCATGATGTTTGGATACATTTATATATGTGATTATGTGATTTGATCATGGTGTGATTGTTAGATAATTATTATCTATGAACTATTTGAATATTGGATGTTTGGAAGTTACAGTGGGTATATGTTAATGAATGATAAACACTATGATTGTTGTTGGATGTTAATTCTGAGAATAAAGATGAGTAGATATCTAATCAAATGTTTTAGCTTTTGTTTGTTTGATTGTTTGTACAAAAGGGGTTGAATCTGATAAGAAATGGGATTGGATTTTACTGGGTTTTTAAGTTACAGTGAGTTTGTTGATGATGATGATGATTGGCGAAATCACCCACCACAAAAGAAAGTGGACGAAATCACTTAAAGTGATTTCGGCCCAAACAGTTCCAAGCCCAATGAGGTTTTCGGCCCATAAAAGGGATTTCGGCCTAAGGGTGTTTTCGGCCACATGTGTGTTTTCGGCCAGATGTGTTTTCGGCACTATTTGGTTTTCGGCTTATATGAGTTTTCGGCTAACACATGGATTTCGAACATAAAAGGGTTTTCGGCTATAAAAGGGATTTCGGTACATATGTGTTTTCGGCCCATGTTTTAGATTTCGGCCCAACTGTTAACTGTTATGTTATCTGTTAACTGTTAACTGGTTAAATTTATTAAGTTGTTAACTTATTAAATTACATATAATAACTCTGATTAGTTGAGTAAATCATGTGACACAGTTAGTTACCAGTTTGTTAAATGTTAATTCTGTTAACCATATATCCCTGTTTATATATGCTAACTCAGTTAAGCATACTAGCTTTACTAACTGTGATGTGGTTAACTATGTTAGAAATTATTGAGAAGACTATTATGAGGAAGATGGATTTACATAAGTTGGATTAACTGTGTACATGATACAAGATACTAAATTGCTAGATACACTGTGTGGCATTTCGGTGATGATAGTTACATGTGAAATATATTACGAACGTAAACTGACTGAACATACGTGCACTATAGGACTTGACTGATTTACTGTGAGCACATAACTTAGCATACCGAGCAAACAAGGTGAGTTCATACTTCTACCAAGGCATGGGATTCCCAGGGCTTGGGAATGGGATTTAAGGAATAAGGTTGAATAGATTCATGCGGACATTATTACTAGACTACCATACCATCGTCCTCGGTTGTGCAGGACCCATACGTAAAACCTACGTATACTTATGCTATTCGCTATCCTCGGTTGTGAAGGACACTCACGTAAAACCTACGTGAACCTATATTTACTATTGCCTCGGTTGTGTCAGGCACTTGCGTAAAACCTACGTAAACCCACGCGTACCCCTATCCTCGGTTGGGAATGATACTTACGTAAAACCTACGTAACACTTGTACATATTACTGTTCTCGGGTGTGAAGAACATATATGGTTACAAATAGTCTAGTGGTTATACAACACGGGAAGCCCCCACCAATAGAACTTACTACCGGCCCAGTAGAGCCACATGTTACAAACAAACTTACTATTACGCATTACTTTCTGTGAACTCGCTCAACTAGTTGTTGACTCTCTGTTACATGCCTTGCAGGACCATAGGTACTATTGGAGCTTGCACGGGAGGCACAGTCGTTGTGGACATGGATCGTGAACGTGTTGTTAAACTTAAATGACATTTTGTACTTAAACTTATGTTGGGTTTTTACATTAATGCTTCCGCTACACACTTGTTTATATTTGGTTTTGGAAACACTGATCGTATTGATGAATGACTTTCACTATATACTTATGTTCAATATGATTGGTGGCTTGATCCTGGTCATGTCACGCCTCCAAGCGGTAGTATTCCGCGAGTGGATTTTGGGGGTGTGACATGCAATTTCTTAACACCCCTATCTTTGTTGATAATGAGGCAGCGATAAATATTACTAAAAATCCAGTACATCACACTAAAACCAAACACATTGAAATTCGTCATCACTTCACTCGCGATTGTTTCGAGAAGAAGTTGATACGAATTGAGAAAATCCACACTGACGAGCAAAAAGCTGATTTACATACCAAAGCATTTGATAAAAATCGTTTTTAATATTTGCTAAAATTGAATGGTATGAAGCTTTTATCGGTGTTGGCGGAGATTGTCACACCCCCAAAATCCACATGCGGAGTACCACCGCTTGGAGGCGTGACTGACTAGGATCCAGCCACCAATCATACTGAGCATTGGTCAAAAGTAAGAATGTTCACCAACCACAATAGTTAGTAAAAATTATAGTTCGAGGTTTCAAAGGTTTAAGTTCGCATAACAGTTTAAGTAAACAGCGGAAGCATAAACCAAAAGTTTCAAAACAAAGTTCATAGTTCAAGATTATTTAGAACCCAACACATGGGCTAGACGACCACTACACATTCCCAAGCTGCAAGCTCCTGAGTCACTGGGTACCTGCAAAGCATGCAGTAGGGTATCAACAAAAATTTTGGCGAGTCCACGAGTTGTCCAGTTTTAATTACCAAAAACTTGTTTCACCAGTTAATTTATCCGTTTATACATGCGATGGGGAGCTACCCCATAAGTAAGCGACTAAACTGTTTTTCCAATACCGAATACTTACTTAACCATACGTTTCCGCAGTGCCCCGTTTGTCAATGTTCTATCATCATTGACGGTTTGCCAGAGTACATTAGTTCACTCCCGTTCCCAGTAACAAGGGTCGGTGTGAGGCTGGTTACACCTAAATAGCGCTATCAACTAATAACCCGTTCGCCAGGCCCCGGCGACTAATCGGTATTAAATGGTAGGGACTTGAGTGATAGAGTTTCGTTTAGTGTTGCTCGTTGCATTCCGTATAAACAGTAATTAACTAAGAGTCCCATTTAAGGGGAAGAAAGTAGGTTTGTATCCCTTACGAGGGGATAGCGTTGTTTAAGTTTCCGTTTCCCAAACCACCGGGAACGCATGCTTTATTAGTTGTGAACTCACCTTGGGTTGCTCGGCAGTTTAGTTTACTTGGTCAAGTATGCTGGTCACCACGTCCTAATATGGTTACCAGTATGGGTCAGGCTCGGATACAACTAAGTCACGTAAATTCTACACATAACTAACACATAGTATGCATATAATTATCCATTAAGTCATTGGGCCTGTCTAAATTCTTTAACAGCAACAGTTAACACATATTCAACAGTAGCAAGCATGAACAGTTAATACACTTGGGCCCAATAACGAAAACAAACAGCCCAGTCGAGACCAGGTGGTCTCGACTCGAGAACAGGCGGTCTCGAGTCGCAACAAGGAGGTCTCGAGTCATGGACTTCTGGTCTCGAGTAGTGTTGGCATGAGTCGTAACCTCAGAGGCCTCGAATCCAGTCTCGAGTCGAGATCATGGGGTCTCGAGTCGAGGCCTTGATGGTCTCGAGTCCCTGAAGTCTGTCTCGAGTTGTCACTTTGTGGTCTCGAGTCGCAATCACCGCGATCTCGAGTTGTAGTTCGATGGTCTCGAGTCGAGACCAGGGGTCTCGACTCCCATCACCTGCTGATTCTAGAACATCTGCATACATTGTACTATCTAATAGAATTCCCATTTCATGATTCTGTGTACTTATCCAATGAAATTGCACAAACATGTTTTGTTGTCTAATCCTATTTCAAAACAGATCAAAGCATGGCATTTCAAATATTTTCAATATCCTTCAAACAGTTCATCATACCAAACATGAATATTTAAATCCTAACTCTAGCATGCATTTTTACCAAAAACAGGAACATGTATACATATAATCTATATGTCATGACAACCTTGGATATCATTATCAAAACAACATTTGTCCTATAACTTCTAGCATAAATCGAATGACCATAAGCATCCCATACATTCATCATTCAAATATCTTAGCAATTCATTATCATACAAGAGTTCACATATGTCATCCATCATTTAATCATTCAAAGCAAGTCACATCATTCTACACAAAAACACCTAATCATTCAAAGCAAGTCACATCATTATACACAAAAACACCAAATCATTCAAAGCAAGTCACATCGTTATACACAAAAACACCTAGTGAATATCTAAAACACTAACCGGTTGATAAAGAGTGTGTGAAGGCGAGTAGGTTTGTTGTCCGATAGTCTCCGAGTGAAGAACACAAGCTAATCCGAGAGCTTGGTTTGCTACCCTTGATCCGAGACAAGAGGAGAGGGTGGTGTTGCTAGGGTTTGAGTGAGAGAGAGAGTGTGGATGAAATGAGGGAGAGTGTAAAGGAGAGTGTGTGAGGGTTTTAGGTTTATATGTAGAAGGTGGTGCACCCTAAGTGGGTTTCCGAGTGGGCTAAGGGAGGTTGCGGCCCATCCGGCCCACCTGTCACTGTTTACTCGAGACCAAGTGGTCTCGAGTTGGGTCCTTGTGTTGTTGGGCTGGGTAGGTAGGTTGGCAGTCCATAGTGTGCAAGGGAGGGGTCTCGGCTCGGCTCACTAATATGCAAACTACATATTCATCACTATACATTTTACGTACACATTATCGACACATAGCACATTAAGATAAATCACAAACTTTCGTATAATAATATGTACACGCAATACTAGAACAAGAAGGTTGCTCGGGAAAGTCCAGAGTGTCACATTATCCCCAATTTTTAAGAACTTTCGTCCCGAAAGTTAAGGCAGCCACTGTCAAGCTGGTGAGAACGTTTCAACGGGGTGTCACATTATCCCCCCGTTAGTTGGGAATTTCGTCCCGAAATTCGGTTCTAGCTTCAGTACTGGGAGTTTCATTAGGGAACAACTGGGGATACTTGCGCTTCATCTGGTCCTCCCGCTCCCAGGTAAACTCTGGGCCACGTCGCGAGTTCCAACGAACTCGCACGAGAGGTATCTGGCTACGTTTGAGGGTTTTGATCTCTCGATCCGTGATCTCAATCGGTTCCTCAGTAAAGTGTAGCTGTTCGTCAATAGTGAGTTCCTTGAAAGGAATGATGAGTGTTTCATCTAGCAGACACTTCTTCATATTAGACACGTGAAAGACGTTGTGCACTGCACTCAATTCTTTCGGCAGATTCAATCTATAAGCAACCTTACCGATCTTCTCGGTAATTTCGAGTAGTCCAACATATCGCGGATTTAGCTTGCCCCGTTTACCAAAACGAACCACTCCCTTCCAGGGTGAGGCTTTAAGTAGAACCCGGTCACCGTCCTGGAATTCTTGCGGTTTCCTACGCTTATCAGCGTAACTTTTCTGACGGTCACGAGCTACCGCCATGCGTTGTCTGATCTGGGCAATCCTTTCCGTTATCTCGACCACGAGTTCCGGGCCTAACATAAGGATGACCGGCATTTATGACCGTATAATGCCTCAAAGGGTGCCGCCTGAACGCTGGTCTGGTAGATATTGTTGTAGGAGAACTCTACCAATGGTAAGTGTCGTTCTCGTTCTGAGATCTTGGTAAGCCTGTGACGAAGTTGTTGTAACAAGCCTGACAGTAGGTGGCTATGTTGGCTTTCATAACAGGCCACCAATACGTAGTCTTGAGATCGTGGTACATCTTATCCGAACCAGGCTGTACCAAGTAACGAGATTTGTGTGCTTCGTCCATCACAAGTTCACGCAGATTTCCAAAAAGTGGGACCCATATACGCCCTATCACGTAGTAAGCGCCGCCTTCCATTTTGTTCTAAATGTTTCCTTGATCCTCGTAGGGTCTCAGCCCTGATGTTTTCTTCTTTCAACGCTTCAACATGAGCATTTCAAATCCGATTAGGGAGGTTCGAGTGGATAGTGAGCTGTAAAGCACGAACACGCTTAGGTTTGGTTTCCTTCCTGTTGAGGGCATCAGCCACCACATTGGCCTTGTCGGGATGATACTTAATTGCGCATTCGTAGTCGTTAAAGAGTCCTACCCATCTGCGTTGCCTCATGTTCAACTCCTTCTGATCCAAGATATGCTAGAGACTCTTGTGATCGGTGTAAATCGTGCACTTGGTACCGTACAAGTAATGTTTCCATATCTTGAGTGCAAAGACGACTGCTCCGAGTTCCAAGTTGTGCGTCGTGTAGTTCCTTTCGTGAATCTTGAGCTGTCGAGAAGCATAGGCGATAACTTTCTCGCGTTGCATCAACACGCAACCGAGCCCATGAATAGACGCGTCACAAAAACCACAAAGTCGTCCGTACCCTTAGGTAATGAAAGGATAGGAGCATTACAAAGGTTTTCCTTTAGCTTCTGAAAGGCAGACTCTTGAGCATCATTCCACTTGTAAGCAATGCCCTTCTGGGTGGGAGTCGTAAGGGGTTGAGCGATCTTTGAAATCCCTTGATGAATCTACGATGGTATCCTGCCAATCCCAAGAATTAGCTGGATCGACGTGAATTCTGTCCTTATTGGCCACGTGTCCAAGGAAGTGGACTTCTCGAAGCCAGAAGTCGCCTTTCGAGAACTTGGCGTATATGAGCTCGAGAGTAAGACGCAAATGTTGTTCATGCTCCTCTTGACTTTTCGAGTAGATTAAGATGTCGTCGATAAACACAATCACGAACTTGTCGAGGTAGGGTTTGCACACTCGGTTCATGAGATCCACAAAAACCGCAGGCGCGTTGGTCATTCCAAGAGTCATGACGAGAAATTCATAGTGACCATAACGAGTTCTGAACTCAGTTTTGGAGATGTCTTCATCACAGACTCTCAGCTGATGATAACCTGATTGCAGGTCAATCTTAGAGTACTAGCTTGATCCTTGCAACTGATCGAATAGGTCGTCGATACGTGGGAGTGGGTAACGGTTCTTGATGGTAACCTTGTTCAGCTCACGATAGTCGATGCACATACGGAATGTGCCATCCTTCTTCTTAACAAAGAGCACTAGTGTTTCCCCTAGGGTGACGAACTAGTGCGTAGAAACGTTCTCGTAGCCGTGTAGAATGTTCCTCCAGTTCTACGGGAGCTAGTCAGTAAGGCACATGAGCCATCGGTGCTGCTCTGGGAGCTGGCTCGATTTGGAATTTGACCTGACGGTGAGGAGGGAGTCCAGGTAGTTCCTCAGGAATTACCTCGGGATAGTCGCGTACAACTGGAAAATCTTCAATCCTGTTTTCCTTTTTCTGCGTGTCGGCAACAAGTGCTAAGATAGCGGTGTGGCCCTTTCGTAAACACTTCTGGGCTTTTAAGAATGAAATGATGCCTGTGACTTCTCCGCTTTTGTCGCCTTGGACGATAAGGGGTATGCCAGGAGGACGGGGAATACGAACAGCTTTCTCTTGGCAGAGGATTTTAGCTCGATGCTTGGATAACCAATCCATACCAATGACGACGTCGAAGCTTCCGAGAATGATGGGGAAGAGATCGATACGGAAGGTTTGACCAGACAATTCTAGTTTGCAGTTTCTGACAATGTGTGAGGCCTCGATGTTTCTACCATTAGCTAGCTCGACGATATGCTTAGAACTTAATAACGTAGACGTACGCTTAAGCTTTTTACTAATACGTAGGAATACATAACTAGCATCTGCTCCAGAATCAAATAAGATGGAACATAACGATCATCGAGTAGAAACTTACCCGCTACGACGTTGGGGTCATTCCTCGCTTCTCCAGCTCCAATCACAAAAGCTCTTCCTCCTGCACCATTTCCAGCATTGTTGGTGTTGTTGTTGTTATCCCCCGCACCCTGGTTGTTATTCTGGTTTAACTGGGGACAATTCTTCTTAATGTGCCCCTCGGCTCCGCACTGGAAACAACCCTTGATGTTCCCATGATGTTGCTGCTGCGGTTGGTTCTGCCTTGCGGGATGAGGGCTCCTACAATCCTTGGTCTCATGCCCCATCTTGTTGCATCGCTGACACTTGTTCTTCGCACAGGGCCCGTTGTGATGTCGGCCACACTTGTTACACTTGGGTAGTTTTCTTTGGTAACCACCCGTTCGCGGGTCAGGGCCCTCGCTCCCAACGACCCTCCTTTGTTGAGCTTGAGGTGGCATAGTGCTGGGACTCCCACTTTGGTAGTCATTCCACTTGCGTTTGCTGAAGTCAAAAGCATTAGCTGTAGCAGTTAAACGCCTGGGCAACCTGCCCTCTTCCACCGCTTGGTTTGTGAAATGGTGTGATAGACGGATGACTTGCTGGATTGTAGTGGGTTTGGTCGCAATCACTGAACCCTGGATTTCTGGGAATAAGCCCCTAAGGTAGAGTGCGATTCGCTTGTAGGGAGGCTGCGATAAGTTAGGACATAAAGCAGCCAAGTCATTGGACCTTTTCGTGTACGCTTCGATCTCCGAGCCAACCATCTTTAATCCATAGTATTCCATTTCCAGCTTCTGCATGTCATCCTTGCGACAGAATTCTTCTCTGATTAGATCCTTGAAATCATCCCAGGGGGTGGCATTTGCATCTGCCAATCCGAGCATCTGGACCTGCGCGTTCCACCACGAAAATGCTTTTCCTTGAAACGTGCTAGTGGCGTACTCTACTCGTTTGCTACATGGGCTTTCACCTTCTTCGAACACAGACTCGATCCTCCTGAACCAATGTAAAAGACCTACTGCTCCTTCTGTGCCATCGAAGGGGTGTGGTTTGCATTCCAAGAACGCCCTGAGGGTGCCAACTCGGGGTTGGGTGTATGTGGATGGTCCTTCCGGGTTGGTTGCCAAGGCTTCAGCGACCCGAGCGTCCATCAGGGCCGCCAGCTGGTCCCTTGTCAGGGTTATGCTATCTCCATCGAGGCCGGTCATTATCTTGATGTTCAGAAGACACAGAGTGAGAAAAGACGTCGTAGTGAAACAAGAATGTGGGGGAGGATTGTGTATACATCTAGCTAGGCACACTAATATGTATATTAGTAGATAAGCACTTAAACAAACAGCAAGTAAACATAAGTGAGAGCTATGAGGTCTAATGCGTTGAGTCTTGCACTTGGAGTGTAGTGTCGTCACGAGTCACGGGTTATAGTCTGGTTTTTCTCAAAAAGACTTCCTTTTTAAAACCAAGTTCACTATAACCAATGGCTCTGATACCAATCTGTCACACCCCCAAAATCCACATGTGGAGTACCACCGCTTGGAGGCGTGACTGACCAGGATCCAGCCACCAATCATACTGAGCATTGGTCAAAAGTAAAAATGTTCACCAACCACAATAGTTAGTAAACATTATAGTTCGAGGTTTCAAAGGTTTAAGTTCACATAACAGTTTAAGTAAACAGCGGAAGCATAAACCAACAGAGTCAAAACAAAGTTCATA
Source organism: Helianthus tuberosus (assembly GCA_030545235.1). NCBI lineage: Eukaryota > Viridiplantae > Streptophyta > Magnoliopsida > Asterales > Asteraceae > Helianthus > Helianthus tuberosus. The sequence goes on along the minus strand of JARYGA010000335.1, from coordinate 5,367 downwards.
GTTCAAGATTATTTAGAACCCAACACATGGGCTAGACGACCACTACACATTCCCAAGCTGCAAGCTCCTGAGTCACTGGGTACCTGCAAAGCATGCAGTAGGGTATCAACAAAAATGTTGGCGAGTCCACGAGTTGTCCAGTTTTAATTACCAAAAACTTGTTTCACCAGTTAATTTATCCGTTTATACATGCGATGGGGAGCTACCCCATAAGTAAGCGACTAAACTGTTTTTCCAATACCGAATACTTACTTAACCGTACGTTTCCGCAGTGCCCCGTTTGTCAATGTTCTATCATCATTGACGGTTTGCCAGAGTACATTAGTTCACTCCCGTTCCCAGTAACAAGGGTCGGTGTGAGGCTGGTTACACCTAAATAGCGCTATCAACTAATAACCCGTTCGCCAGGCCCCGGCGACTAATCGGTATTAAATGGTAGGGACTTGAGTGATAGAGTTTCGTTTAGTGTTGCTCGTTGCATTCTGTATAAACAGTAATTAACTAAGAGTCCCGTTTAAGGGGAAGAAAGTAGGTTTGTATCCCTTACGAGGGGATAGCGTTGTTTAAGTTTCCGTTTCCCAAACCACCGGGAACGCATGCTTTATTAGTTGTGAACTCACCTTGGGTTGCTCGGCAGTTTAGTTTACTTGGTCAAGTATGCTGGTCACCACGTCCTAATATGGTTACCAGTATGGGTCAGGCTCGGATACAACTAAGTCACGTAAATTCTACACATAACTAACACATAGTATGCATATAATTATCCATTAAGTCATTGGGCCTGTCTAAATTCTTTAACAGCAACAGTTAACACATATTCAACAGTAGCAAGCATGAACAGTTAATACACTTGGGCCCAATAACGAACACAAACAGCCCAGTCGAGACCAGGTGCTCTCGACTCGAGAACAGGCGGTCTCGACTCGAGAACAGGCGGTCTCGAGTCGCAACCAGGAGGTCTCGAGTCATGGACTTCTGGTCTCGAGTAGTGTTGGCATGAGTCGTAACCTCAGAGGCCACGAATCCAGTCTCGAGTCGAGATCATGGGGTCTCGAGTCGAGGCCTTGATGGTCTCGAGTCCTTGAAGTCTGTCTCGAGTTGTCACTATGTGGTCTCGAGTCGCAATCACCGCGGTCTCGAGTTGTAGTTCGATGGTCTCGAGTCGAGACCAGGGGTCTCGACTCCCATCACCTGCTGATTCTGGAACATCTGCATACATTGTACTATCCAATAGAATTCCCATTTCATGATTCTATGTACTTATCCAATGAAATTGCACAAACATGTTTTGTTGTCTAATCCTATTTCAAAACAGATCAAAGCATGGCATTTCAAATATTTTCAATATCCTTCAAACAGTTCATCATACCAAACATGAATATTTAAATCCTAACTCTAGCATGCATTTTTACCCAAAACAGGAACATGTATACATATAATCTATATGTCATGACGACCTTGGATATCATTATCAAAACAACATTTGTCCTATAACTTCTAGCATAAATCGAATGACCATAAGCATCCCATACATTCATCATTCAAATATCTTAGCAATTCATTATCATACAAGAGTTCACATATGTCATCCATCATTTAATCATTCAAAGCAAGTCACATCATTCTACACAAAAACACCTAATCATTCAAAGCAAGTCACATCATTATACACAAAAACACCTAATCATTTAAAGCAAGTCACATCATTATACACAAAAACACCTAGTGAATATCTAAAACACTAACCGGTTGATAAAGAGTGTGTGAAGGCGAGTAGGTTTGTTGTCCGATAGTCTCCGAGTGAAGAACACAAGCTAATCCGAGAGCTTGGTTTGCTACCCTTGATCCGAGACAAGAGGAGAGGGTGGTGTTGCTAGGGTTTGAGTGAGAGAGAGAGTGTGGATGAAATGAGGGAGAGTGTAAAGGAGAGTGTGTGAGGGTTTTAGGTTTATATGTAGAAGGTGGTGCACCCTAAGTGGGTTTCCGAGTGGGCTAAGGGAGGTTGCGGCCCATCCGGCCCACCTGTCACTGTTTACTCGAGACCAAGTGGTCTCAAGTCGGGTCCTCGTGTTGTTGGGCTAGGTAGGTAGGTTGGCAGTCCATAGTGTGCAAGGGAGGGGTCTCGGCTCGGCTCACTAATATACAAACTACATATTCATCACTATACATTTTACGTACACATTATCGACATATAGCACATTAAGATAAATCACAAACTTTCATATAATAATATGTACACGCAATACTAGAACAAGAAGGTTGCTCGGGAAAGTCCAGAGTGTCACATTATCCCCAAGTTTTAAGAACTTTCGTCCCGAAAGTTAAGGCAGCCACTGTCAAACTGGTGAGAACGTTTCAACGGGGTGTCACAGAGATTCTTGGCGTTGATGAAGGAGACATTGTAGATGATGTTGAGAAGCAATCTGCAATGGTTTGTCGATTTTTTACCTGTTTTGGTATTTAGGGGGAGAGTTTAGGGTAATATTTTCAGAAAAGACAAAAACAGTAAAAATTTCAAAAATAAAAAAACATGAGATATTTCAAAATCCAAAAACAATAGAAAACCAAAAAAGAGTTTGTGTAAAAAGGGAAAATGATAGTACATCGGCTTGACAGTTACGGTATGCTAAAGAATTGTAATGTTTAAAAGGTCTTAAACAGTCTCGCTGATGATGTGCCGATAGGTTTTTACACATTTAGTAGGTTTGTTCGGGATATAAACCTAAATCTTTACTTACTTATTTCGTGGGGAACACTACTTGGATATATAGGTAACCCCTGAAATCTTGTTTGAAAGATCCTTCTTTCTGAGATACTAGGTCTTTATACTCAGTGATATCTGGGGTTTATCTAGGGACTTCTGATTTTGCGGAAGCAATGGCCTAGTCCCCGGAGAATACTTTACCGCTTGCTTGAAATATAGCGCCGCCCTCAGCATTAAATGATGAGACAATAAAATTGCTAATCAATGTTGTTGTAAAAAAGATCCTCTAAAGGGGACCCACTAAAGTCGAACCGTCATCTCTCTGCTGAACGGAAGTTCTGACCTGATCTCTCACGGTCTCGCAATTTAACGCTTTACAGATATCATCTATGGTATACTCACCTGTAAGACTGAATATTGGGATCTGGATACGGGAGTATATTCAAGAGGTGGGACGCATGAATGAGTTTAAGTCTCTAAAACACTTAATCTGTATCCTGGACAGATTGAAATGTGTGTGAGAATTTAAGTTGATTAGTATATCGACAATCTAAGCGAATTGTTTAATTATGAGTATGAAATTAAAGCTTAACGGTACTTGTGACTTGTCGAATAGCTGATATGATTCCCTAACACGCTCATCAAAAATATGTTTGTAAATAGTTTACATTTACTGCATTTTATTTCTGTATTTCATTTCTAGTTTAGAAACTTTATTAAAAATCCAAAAAGATTTTACACTTCTGCTTTATTTTCTGACAAATCAAAGTGGAAAGTTGATCTTCAGATTCGAATTGAAGCAGATGCAGGAAGTTTCTGGACTGGAGGATGAGGAGAGCTTATCTTAATAAAATCTGATTGTTGAAAAGTCAAATTCATTAATTTGAAACTTGTAAATTTCAGAAAATTTGTTTGAAAAAGTTGAACAAATGTCAGTGTGATTTATCTCAGGTCAACCAAGGTCATTAAGTTGGACTTCGTAGACAAATTGAGTAATCAGGGTCATTAATTTGGACCTGAATACTTAAGTGGATTTCTAATTCTGACAAATTCTAACAAATGAGATTGAATGGTAAGTTTGGAATTGAAACTGTTATTGTCATATATCTTATATTTAGGTAGAGATTGTGCAGGTAACAGGTATAAGTTTATGAAAGCAGCTAAGCAAAATCCCAGCCTACTGATAGGGGGAGTCTGAAGACTTAAAGTTAGATGCAGGTCTGGATCTACATTCGAGGGGGAGCTTGAAGGTTTTAAAGATTCAGAGTATGTGATTCATGCTAGCTGTGGAAAGAAGAAGAAAAGATTGAAGGAAGCTTTTACAATGTCTGTCACACACCGACCAAGTAGAACATACAAAACGTGGCGGAAACATCGGAGAGTGTTCTAACAGAATTAATTGTTTCAAATCTATGGCAATTGAAGTTTCGTTTTATTGATTAAAAGTGTTACAATGTCTTAACAAACAAAGAAATACAACATAATTAACTAGTCTTGCATCTTTTATTGTCACTAAAGCCCAAGTCTGCCTATGTGTATCTTGATCATCTTATGCAACAGCTCCTGAAAAACACATGTGAAAATAGGTACGTCAGCATAAAAATGCCTGTGAGATACATAGGTTTTGTGAAAATAGGTTTCATGACTTATGTTTGAGAAAATGTTTAGTCATGAACCTTGTAATTTGCTTTGTTTTATAAATCATTTGAAAAACGATAAGATCAGATGATATGTATAAATAAGAGAATAATGTATGGTTAAATGAATAACCATTGTAAAATGAGTTTGTATAAGTTAAGTTGCTTGTAAAACAATGTATTGTGAAAAGTATGTTATTTGTATAAAATGTTATATGTATCAAACTGAAATGATTCAAATAACGCTACGATATGTAATACCATACAAACACTTATATATAGGAAGTACCAGCGGCGTATCCACCATGCTTGTATCATATTACACACGCATCGTTACTTAATCACTTAATCAAACCAAACCAAACAATGTAAGAAGTCTATGTTTAAACAAACTTCCAAATGTATTGCAATAATATGTTAAAATGTTTATGTCAAGATGTAAATCATATAATGTATAACCAATGTCAAAAATGTTTATGTGTCAAATGTAAACCATGTAATGTGTAACCAAAATGATATGTATGGCTAGTGAAATGCATCAACTAAACCATATGCACAAGAACATAGTATTGAAGTAAAACTTGGTTTAAATCAAAGTTATGTCCTGTGGAAATGCATGATCAATGTAAATCATGTAATATGCATCCAAAATGTAAGCATGCGAAAACGATGCACTAAGTATGTAATCAAATGAACATACGTAGCGTGAAATGTAATGTAAAACGATGTACTAAGTAATGCACACAATGGGCACACCTAGCATGATATGTAATGTAAAACGATGTACTAAGTAATGCACACAATGGGCACACCTAGCATGAAATGTAATGAAATCATGTACTATAATGTACTAACGAACATAGCAGGTATATGATGTGAAAACATGGAAAGCATGAAAGTAACAAGTAGGCACATGTGTTCCACCCCAAAACGTTTGGAAAACAGTAAAAAGGGGTCTATGTACTCACTTGAGATTGCTTAGTAGTCCTCGAGTAACAACCAAACAATGCTAGAGATCACGGATAT
>JARYGA010000334.1:0-25537 GCA_030545235.1 Helianthus tuberosus | reverse complement strand
AATCGACGAGGGTATAAGCCTACTCATTCCGAGTACTCTCTATGTCCTCACATGCTTTAATGTCCTTGTAAAACATTCATTTGGTATGTTCATACACGCTTTTCATACCTGTTTTCAAAGGAGTCTCTCTAAGGTTTACAAGTTTGCCAGTACTCACACAAAACGCATGAACTCGCTCAACTTTTGTTGATGTTTTCCAAAATTACATGTATTTCAGGTAACAAGATGGATCTTGAGCGCGGGTGTTGTTTCTAGAAGTAAACTCCACGTTTAAGATGTCATCCAGTTTTGTTGAATTGTATCTTAGTCGAAGGTTGTTTTGTTTGAAACTTAAATAACTGGTATTTGTAATACTTTTACTTAATGAATGGATGAACATCGTTTTGATCACATATTAGTTTATTATGATTGAATGCAGTGGTATTAAACAAGTCACACATCATACGCTTCCGCAAAAGTCAGGGTGTGACAGTTTGGTATCAGAGCTTCGATTGTAGTGAACTAGGATTCCTTCTCGAGTCTAGACTACAATCACTAGAATTCTCTCACAAAAACATTTTACAAAAAGGATTTCATTGCATTCAAGTAAGCGTCAAGATCCATGAGTCAAACATTTTTTTCAAAGAAAAGACAAGGCAAGGACATTGGTAGGGAGAAGGATACCCCAAATCAAGGTGCCAATTAAGGGTAATTGCACGGTACCCCTGACCGCGGAAGGGATCTCCCTTCCCAGTTCACCACCCGACAAGGATCCCTGGCGGCAAATACCCATAGCCATCAAAGAGGGGTAAGAAACATGTTTCGAACCCGAGACCTCGAGTGTCCTCGGTCCGGCTTTAAAGCGGGTGTCGGTGGCCACCAAAGTGGCACTAATGGGAATTGAACTTGGGTCTCCATTGGAGAACCCAAGTCACTCCACCACTATGCCACCAATTAAGGCATAGTCTATGTGGGATAGACTTGCCAAAGACAAAATGACCCCCCCCCCAAAGGATAAACGAGAGTTATATGTGATATGATGCATTGAATTGCCTGTTTATGCTAAGTAACATATTTGTTTATCGATATATACACATACGAATAAGTGTACGGAATAATTATTGACGTGAATAAAATATCTTAGACTCCGAATCCTATTATTGTTCTTACTCGCACGATGAAGCTACCGACCTCGCGTTCATTGCAAAGCTCATGGCTGAAGTAATTACCAAACGAGATTCTGAGCTTGCTTCCGTAGGAGATGGCTGCTCTTCCCTCTCGATCGTGAAGGTGCCTGACTACGGTAGTGATGGCGAGGCAGAGGCGGCAACCTTGAACAACTTCTTAATCAGCGGGACGAGGTCCCTGCGGCTTTTGAGAAGCGAGATTGACGACACCCTTAACCAGAAAAGGAAGATGAAGTATTCATCTTGAAGGTGCCCCTCCAACTACTAGGAATTCTCCTTATTCCTATTTCGTTTAATCATCGTGCCTGTTCGCGCGTAACAATAGCGAATGACAGCGTGTGGACCACTGCAATGGTCCTTTCCATGTCAGAGGTATAAGGACAGTAGTGTCCCCTCCTTGGTTGATCATCTGCTTGGACGAGGGAAAATTGGGATAACTATGCAAGACAATTTATTATTACGGGGGCCCACGTAATAACAACTTGTAGTGCATGGAAATCCTAGTGGACTATGCGAGTCAGGTTAATGATCACCATCCCTCCAAAAATAATCTATAGGTGTTCACACCTTCATCTGGTAGAACAAGACGTAGACCATTGTTTTAGCACTTTATAAAGTAGGAAGCCTGTCTTTGCCTACTTCGTGTCTGACACTTCTACCCGTGTACGAGACGTTTGAGAACCAATATTTAAGCAAGTGAAGATGGATAACATTCGGAAAGATTCAGTGACGTTACACTCTCTATCACCCCTACATGAACAACCCCCATCTCAAGGAAAGTATACCCGTCTTGTAAAGCTATGTAGAAGGAAAACAACTACCACTTCATGAAACTTGTATGACCGAGGCGATGTTGCCTCGAGTTCATTTTATTTTTCCCATTACAAACAATAAGCCAAGTTGCCAAGCCTATGTGAAGGCTCAGTAATTGTTTCCTCACTCATACATTGTTGATTATATATGCATGTGATATTGGGTGATCACCTGTTTGCTTATGGTACTATGTTCCTCATAGAAAATTATGGAATGTTGTCTAACCTACCCCATACCTTTTGACAGAAGAGAATGCCACCTAGACGTGACACAGACACCAACACGTTACCAAGGACAGAAGCCGAGCTTCAAGAACGCATCTCACAGGCAATTGCACGACATGAAGCCCTCCGCTCTAAGCACAGCGGTGGCACTTCTGGAAATAGCCCTCTAACTGGCTGCACCTATAAACACTTCCTGGACTGCAAGCCATTGAATTTTGATGGCACAGGAGGTGCCGTTGCATTTGTCCGTTGGGCAGAAAAGACTGACTCCGTTCTAAGAATGAGTAACTGTTCGCCCCAGCGGAGTGTTACCTTTATCTCAGGGTTGTTTTTAGATGGCGCACTCTCCTGGTGGAACCTTCAGGTTCAGACCCTCGGTGACAAAGCTGCTTATGCACTGAGCTGGGACGAGCTCAAGGAAATGATGGAGAAGAAATATTGTTCTAGGGCTGAAATCTAGAAGCTTGAGGTGGAGTTCTAGAATTTGAAAATGGACGGGCCGAAGATTTCTGAATATGTCCAGCGATTCCACGACTTGTCTAGGGTCGTTCCCTACTTAGTCAAGCCGGAATTCAAGAGGATTGAGCGATTCATTTGGGGACTTGCACCTCAAATCAGGAGCATGGTTACTACCTCAAAGCCCCCAACCATCGCAGAGGCTATCAATTTGAGTGTCACTCTTACTGAAGAAGCTCTACGCATGGGAAAATTTTCGGAATCTGAGGATAACAAGAAAGAGACTCATGTGGAGTCATCAGGCAACAAGAAAAGGAAGTCTTTAAACCTAAAGTTAGGCACCCAAGTCAGCTATGGAAGCTCTAAAGCAAACAAAAGAAAGGAAGTGAACCCACCGCGTGGCAGGAAAGCCTATGGAGCCACTAATAAGGCTGGTGGTAAGGTTTACTTGGGGACTAAGCCGAGATGCGAGGAATGCAATTTTTACCATGAAGGTCAATGTCTGAGGCCTAAGTGTGGAAAGTGTGGAAAGGAAGGGCACACTGCACAACAAGGATGCCTGTTGGGCGAAGGATCCTGACGGAAGAGATAATGGTAGAGTACCAGGTTGCTACAGATGTGGTGAAGTAGGGCACTTTAGGAAAGATTGCCCTAGAAAGAACCAAGCGAGGAAGGGTCTTCACGATTGGAGTTCGTGAAGCACGCCAGGATCCAGATGCGGTTACGGGTACGTCCCCTATTAACCAACCTTATGCATCTATTTTTGATTAATACTGGCACAAACTTTAACCTTGTATGCTTAGAACTTAAGAAACTGCTTGGCCTAGTTTCGAGTAGAATAAGACGTCCCATATTCCTTAGAATTGGCAGGTTAGTTAAGCGAAAAAGATGATGAAGGATTATATTTTGGGAACTCAGAAGGTCGGAACCTTCTATTACCATTGACTTGGGAAGTCATGATATGATAGACGGCATGGATTGGATATCCAAGTATAGAGCTGAAGTCGTTCGTTATAAGGAAAATCAGTCGCATCCCTCTTGCGAATGATGAAACACTTAAAGTTCACAACCTTCTTGCAATAGGTGCAAGGGTACTAGGCCCCATAAGACCGTGGGTCTGTGACATCTCTCATTGGTCGAAGAGACACAGAAGCGCCTCCGAGTAGACTGCATAGCCTTCCTAGCTCATGTTGTCGATAAAGAGACCAAGAAGCCTTTCCTGGAGATTTGCCAGGAATACCCCCCCCCCCTCAACGACAAGAGAAGTTTAGGATGAACCTCATGCCAGGAGTGGCACCAGTGATGAGATGATGCCTTACCAACTAGTTTCGTCCGAGATATAAGAGCCTTTGATGCAGATGTGAGAGCCGCTAGACAGAGGAAATCTACCAGGCCGAGTTTCTCACCTTGGGAAGCCCCAGTGTTATTCGTTAGGAAACAGGACAACAGTTTTTACACGCGTACATAGCCTAATCTGAGAGGAACTCAGAGGGAATAATGAGGGAGAAAAGTATTACGCATGGGTTACAAGTAGGTAGACAACTAACCAACAAAAATCGGTACCCCTTACCGAGAACCGATGACTTGTCAACCAACTACAAGATCCCAGTTACTACTCCAAGATGGAATTAAGGACATGGTGTCCTTAGTTAAGATCACGAGAAGAAAGTCGGCGGTTTCCACTTTGCATCAATTTCAGAGAATTGGATATCAAGGATCGGTATCCTTTGCCAAGGATTGATGACATGAACATACCAATCGTAAGGTTCTAGCTACCACTCAAAGATCGACTTGAGGACAAGATGTCCTCAACTGCGAATACAAGAAGGAAATATCCTTAAAACAACCTTTAGGACTCGCTTCGAGCATTACGAGTTCCTTGTCGTACCATTTGGCTTAACACATACATCAACAATATTCATGGACCTCATGAATCGAATGTGTAAGCCATACCTGGATAGATCAGGATTATATTTATTGACTACATTCTTATGTGCCCAACGACCAAGGAAGGTCGTGAGCAACATCTGCAATTTACCTTGCGACTCTTAGAGAAAGAACAGTTATGTGCTAGGATGCTGATGTGCGAATTTTGAATTCGCAAGGTAAGAAATTTAGGATACATGGTGGATAAGAATGAGATTCATGCCAACCCTGCAATCAAGAGCTAAGGAGTTAGAGTTGCAATTATGTGACGCTTCTCGACAAAGTCTCGATTGCGCGTCGGTGCAACGAGACCACGGCATTGCATACGCATCACGTTGATTAAGGGATCATGAGAAGAAACCTTGATCTAGATACAGTAATTGCGCGCCGCAAACTTGACGTCATTACCTGTAAGAAAACGCTGCACGACCTTTACTGATCACAAGGGTTGCAGCACACCGTTGATCGTAAGGACTTAAATATTAACGAAGATGGACTGAGCTACTGAACGATGCAGACTGTATGGACACGTTACGTGCTTATGTGATAAACTTTGATGAAAAGTTGGAACACTCACTTGCCCTTAGTGGAGTTTTCCTACAGTAGTATTTATCACACCGCTGTTTAAGCCGCTTCGTGTGAAGCTTTAGATGGAACATAATAAATCGATCCCCGTTGTGTTGAACGGAGACCGGAGATAAACAATCTACTGGCCCGAGTTGGTTCAGGAAAAATTAGAGGCAAGATCGTTCAGATATGTATTCATATCAAGACAGCCCGCGGAATACAGAAAGGTTGCGCCGACGAGCGGCGGAAATCGTAGGAATTTGAGATAAGAAGTATGGCTTTAATGGGAACCTCGCCTTGGGAAGGCGTGGTGCGATTTGGAAAACGTGGAAGGTTGGACCCCCGGTATATTAGACCTTTCGAGATCCTGGTAGGGATCGGGACCATTGTTCACAAGTTGAAACTTCCAGAAAAGGATCAGTAGTGATCGCGACACATTCCACGTGTCTAGTCTTTAGAGGAGTCTGACTCAGGAAAAAGTCGTTATTCCCACAAACAAGATTCACGTCAACGACAAACTCCAATTTACTATAGAACCTGTTAAGGTTGCGGACTGAGAGTCCACAAAACCCGGAGAAGACGTGATTGATTTATTTGAGTACGTTGGAATTCATATCATGGCCCAGAGTTACTTGGGAACATGAAGACCAATTTTAAACCTAAGTGACCACATTTGATTCATAACTCCCCTGCGATCGATGGCATCGCTTGAATTTCGAGACGAAATTCTTTTAACGGGGGGAGAATGTGACAACTGTCACTTTCCGTACATTCCGTACACAAATTGAACAGTAATCTGTGCATGATCTAGCTTACAAGACAAATGAAATTCTGATTATTGTTATAAACATACAATGGCATTTCATGTTGCAAGACTTTTATCATTACTACATGCAACACGATATAGTTCTAATAATGCATAGAACACAATTGGCACCATTATCAGACAAACTAAAAGCATTGACGGGAGTTCAGTACATAGACAGACAGTGTTTTGAGACCCAGTATGAGCCAGAAACCAAGTTCTACACTAGTACAGTGTGTAGGGAAGTAGGGACCACACAACTGTTTCACTAGGTGATAGTTTAAGTGCCGGAAAGTGCCTAAAACCCACATAAAGTGCAGAATTCTGCATAAATCAGCAAAAATCAGCTTTTTAACAAGTTTGTTACATGCAAAAATATGACAAAATGGTCCTGAATGCTTTCCTAAGTGTCGGGAATCAAAAGGGTCACAAAAGGGTACATAAAGAACACTAAACGGTATAGTTTGACACTTTAACGAACCGGTATCTAACCGGACAACCGGACACTACCCGAAACACTAAAATTTTACTAGAAGCATTGTTTTAATGTTTCTGAGCTAGTTATGATCCCCGAACACCCTAACACACCATATAACATATCATATGCATGAACATTAATTAATACACTTAAGATCTAACTAGATTACCTAACTTAACATTAAACCCCAACTAAATACCCCCCCCCCCCCCATAGTGGACGGTCACAATGTGGCCCCATTCTTGATCCTTCTTTGATCCTACACAATCTTCTCTTGATCTTCCTTAGATTGCTTAAGATCTTGTAGTGTACTAATGAAACATGTTAACCAATGGGTAAAAGAGTTAGGTGGTTATAAGTGGACCTAGAGCTCATTCTTAATCACCACACTTCACACTAAATACTCTCTCCACCCTTTCTCCCATTCTCGGCCGAACTACATCCACTATACCACCATCATCATTCATCCAAGTTCATCTAATATCAAGTGTACACAAGGTGTAAGGAACCATATAAGAAGGTTTGGTGGTCTTGGATCTTGAAGGACCTCTCCTGATTGCTTTTATACAACACATTTATCATCTTCTTCATCAAGTGTTCATCCCTAGCCATAGAGCTAGTAGTAAGGCCCTCATGATCTCTTGTTACTTCATATTTTCATGTTGATTTATGTTTGTTTGCTTCTTGATGATTGGTGATTTGTGTTAGTGATGTTAGACATCATAAGGAACCTACTAGATTGTGATTAAACACATGACCTAGTAAGTTAAGGTGGTGATCTTGTGAAAGACCAAGATCATCATGCTTTATGTTTTTATGAACTTGAAAAATGAAAATGATTTTGTGAATGATAAAGTATGTAATAAGTTACTAGACATAAACTTGGGTGATTTCAAAACTAGTTTTCTCAAGAAACTAAGTTAAATCACAAGATTTACATGAACATTGTTTTTAAAGAAACTAATCATGTTTCTAGAGGTGAAACAAGTATAAAAATACATTGTTTACAAGAAAAATTTAAGAGAATGATTTTTTGAAAAATCATCTAGTAAGTTGTAAACACTTAAATCTTTCAAGAATTAGATTTTTAAAGAAGTAAACACACTTTAAAGGGGTAACTAAACCTACTAAACATACTACCAAGTTACTACAAGTTTTTATGAAAGTTCAAGTTCATGATGATTATGTAGATAACAATATTTTGGCACTTGGTAAGTGTAGGTTGATTGATGATTGTTTGTGATGATTTTGAAAAGAAAATGATATGCTTTGATAGCATGGACACCTCCATTTTTAGGGGAAACTATGGCAAAATTTTCTAAAAATATAAACACTTAGAAAAATATTTTCTAAACAAATACTTACAAGTGTGTTTTAACCATGGTTTTCAATATAAATTTGCCATAGACTTTGTTACAAAAATACAAGTATTGGAGGTTGGTTTTTATAAATAAAAATGGATAAATATGTATTTTGAATATATATTTACATTAAAGACACATTGTGTGTGATTATTTGTATACTTTGTGTATTAGTTATATTATTTTAGGAATTAAAACAATATAACTTAACAAATACCAAGAAATTTACTATCCAAAAATATTACCAAAAATCACAAGGAATAAATATATAAGTTACACGCTTAATATTGTGGAACCGAACGTGACTTACAATATATTCCGGAAAATGCCGGTATAAATATATTTTTGGAAAATGATAATTTGGATACAAGAAATGAAAATATGATTTTTATTATTATTAAAAAGTACATCATATTTTCGACAAGGAGAAAATATATTATTATTGAGAAGTTAAAATATATTTTCTTGGAATATTTAGAAGATATATGATTTTTGGGAAAATATATATATTTTCATGAAATACATTATTTTCGGACAAAATAAGTTTATATATATATTTTCTAAGTGAGACTTGAAAATATATTATTTCGGAACTACAAATACAAGAATACGAAAATACATGTATGAAATACCCCCATCCTTGGGAAGGAAATACGAAAACACATACTTGAGAAGTATTGTTACAAAAATATAGGTTAACAATTATTCCAAAATTAAATATAATTAAGGTTAAGATACTTATTATTTTAACAAGAAGCTATAACTTGGGATAATATTAAATAAAACGTAACTCAAAAACGTAAATACGAAGGCAAAGCACGGCCCGTTCGTCTAATAGACCCTAGTACATTGTAGGGAGTCGTGTTTGCTGAGAAGATTTGAGTCACAAGTAAAGAAGATGCAAAACTGTGAGTTCATGTCCCCCTTTTCTCTTAACTGTTTTCGGTTTTATAACTCTCGGGGGTGGAATACATGTTACGAATGTTTAAACGGTATGAAATGAACTATTAGATCATGTAAGCATAGACTAAATTTGAAATGCCATTAATTCTTAATTAGGGACGAAGGTTAGATCTAACGGGTACGGCCGAACCCCACTCATGGTACCTGTGACCACTTGAGTGCTTCGGTGTCCCAGTCGAGGTAAATCGACAATAGTCAAGGTGAATTGACATAGTCAAGGTGAATTGACATAGTCAAGGTGAATTGACATAGTCGAAGGGAAATTCGACATAGTCGAGGGAAATCGACATAGTCGAGGGAAATCGACGAGGGTATAAGCCTACTCATTCCGAGTACTCCCTATGTCCTCACATGATTTAATGTCCTTGTAAAACATTCATTTGGTATGTTTATACACGCTTTTCATACCTGTTTTCAAAGGAGTCTCTCTGAGGTTTACAAGTTTGCCAGTACTCACACAAAACGCATGAACTCGCTCAACTTTTGTTGATGTTTTCCAAAATTACATATATTTCAGGTAACAAGATGGATCTTGAGCGCGGGTGTTGTTTCTAGAAGTAAACTCCAAGTTTAAGATGTCAACCACTTTTGTTGACTTGTATCTTAGTCGAAGGTTGTTTTGTGTGAAACTTAAATAACTGGTATTTGTAATACTTTTACTTAATGAATGGATGAACATCGTTTTGATCACATAGTTGTTTATTATGATTGAATGCAATGGTATTAAACAAGTCACACATCATACGCTTCCGCAAAAGTCAAGGTGTGACACTGTATGAGTGTAACACAGTTCTATGCAGTCTGGGTTGGGGATAGTGACTTTACAACCGGATTACCTCTAGAATGTGTGAAATCGACCTTGCAAAGAAAAGAAAAAAATACCGAAGCCTAAGTAATCCGAGTTGGGGATAGCGACTCTACAGCCGGATTGCCTCTTGGCTAGGGATAGCAACGTCTACGCTCATTGCAAAAGAAAAAAAAATTGATTCTAAATTCTCTTGGTTTTGATATTAGACGGTTGGGAATTGGTCCAGTGATCCTTCCTTTAGTCCTATAAGCTTGAGGCGGGAGTAGGTGGACTGTAGATCCTAGCGTGAGACCCTAGGTAGATTGACCGCACTTAAACTAAATTCACATGATAAGGGCTTAGGACCGGACTTGGGTTTAAAGTGGACAAGTATATTCGCAATCGCGGCTAACGCAAGCCTTGGTTTTAATAAAATATATATAAGCTTTTGGCCTGAGTGACTATTCATCTATGATTCCGTTGTATAATTCTTTTTCGAGGACGAAAAAAGAGTAAGTGTGGGGATATTTGATGTATTGCAAAATACATCCTTTATTCGTGTATAGTTTGTATAGTTTCTCGTTATTTTTAGTTCCGTTTTAGTTAGAATGTGCATACTTTTGATCAGATTGTGTTTTTCCAGGTCTTGGTACTTAATATTGCTGAAAATGGAGTGAAAACGAGCCATAATGCTGAAACACCAAGTCCCGGAATGAGCTTAAAGGAGTTAGAATAATTTTTGAGAGTTTTGAGAAGTTAGAGCTGGGAATATTACGTGCAAGTCTGTCCAAATTGAGCCGTGGCGTCGCGCCACGGCAACATGTCAAACCAGTCGCGCCCCGCCACCAGATAAAAGAAAATTCCTGGAATTCTACATGGTCGCGTCACGCGACCTTGACATCTCTCACCCGTCGCGCGACGCGATGGGGTACTATTGCGGCGATTCTTTGTACGTTATTAGGGTTTGGTATAAATAATCAAGAAACTTAATCATTAACCCTAATTACGAACTTAGGAGATCTTGGGCGATTTGTGGAGCATTCTTGGGCGATTTTCGGAGATCTTGAAGCATACGAATCAGTGGTACGAGTCACAGACGAAGAATCGAAGACTTTCTCGGGTTTTCCATTCCCTTGTTTTGTCGATTTCTTTCTTGAAACTTGTTACAATGAATTCGTGTTTGATTATCTTTGATTTGTTTTCGTTTATTGACATGCTTGGCTAAATTTCTAAACCACCTAGACTTGATGAATGGATTAATATAAAGGTTTTACCTTTTTCGTTATTTGCATGAATATTATGGATTGATTGTGTTTAGTAAAGAGTTTGGTCTATTGATTTGATGTATATGCATGCTTTAACTTGGTTTATTACTGTCATTTGCTTCGTATGATTCTAGTCTTTATCACAATATAGAGTCATGCTAGGGTTGTGAGTGTCTATATCACATAAGAAATCTTAACTCTTTAGGGAGAATTGGCCAATAACCCCTAGAAGTAATTGTTAGTAGTTTGCTAGGTTTTAGTGTTCTGCTAGTCCTAATACCTGGAAGGTGAGGGGCTATTGGTAGGTCTTACCCGACGAATTGCTTTAGACAGTCCTTATAAAAGGTCGTGAATTAGTTGCCCCGTCGGTTTATTAGTCTATCAAGTCAAATCAAGAAGCTAAACTACCCTAGATCTATGATTGGAAAAGAGTAGGTCAACATTAGGGTACTTACACAATAATTAGACAACTGGAAAGACGTCTAATAACCGGTAGGATTAACGGCCTATGTATCACCATAAGTTTTACCTTGAGAGGGGTTGAGGGCCTTAGTTGGTGTTTCATAGGTTTAGTACTTTAAGATCCCGGTTCCATAAATCATGCATTTAACTTAATTGGTAATTCTTTAGAATCAATCCAGGATTCTAGTCTAGGTGGTTTCGTTTATCATATAAGAATCGTCTTAGCCTTCTTTCGTATTTAGTCTAGTTTTAGTTAATTAATTAGTTTAAATAGATTTCCTTATATTTTCCGTAACCCCCCCCCCCTTAAAACAATTAAACATTTTAAGTCGTGTCTGTCAGTGTCTATTAGAGTCTAGTTTACGTGATACATAGAGTCTCGTGGTTCGAAATCCGGACTTCCTAGGGTTATACTACATTGATCGGTACACTTGCCGATTGTGTGGTTTTAGGTCGAGTCTAGAATTAAAGCTTTTTAATGTCTAGCGTAGAGAGTCTAATTTAGTTAATTTTTATAGTCTGTTTAGCACACATCAGCTGCATTGAGATTCATATACATTAGTTTTGTCTTGATTCTCTCAAAACATTCACAATATCATAACTCCTATAATTTTGGGTTATGTGAGATTTACTACTACATCAAAAGAGTAAAGTATTTCTTAATATAATTTATCTTATTATTACTTTCGTAAATGTCAATTTTTCCGTAAGTTTGATTTAACATCACACCTCAACATTATGAATTTCAATTGTTATGTACAAATATTAAATGTGGTAATATATCCTCTTACAATGTTTATGTGAGTTATGACTTGTTAATATTTAATGCCTATATTTAGTAACAGTGACATACAAAATACATAGTTATTTCAAATGTGATAAATAATATATCAAATACTTAACTAATTTTAAAGTAATTGTTACATATATTATTGGACAAACATATTCATGTTTACGAATGATTTGTGAAAAAAATAGTAAAAACTATTCATTACCTCATTTTATGGTAGTAAAGTTAAAAATGATTATTTTGATTATTTATGTCAGTTTTTTTATGATATTTATTACATACTATCTTAAAAAATGTTACAAAGTTGGTTTGCTTGTTATACTTATTAAAACAATATAACTTGATTCATCATTATTTTACTAGGGAATATCATGTTATCTTTTTTTCGATATCACATAAATTACTAATAAGGTGGAGGAGCTAGATATTTTGATCTTGAGTTGGAAATTGTTACTGTAGATTTTTGTTTGTTGACCACCAAATTGAAAATAGTTCTTGAGGGATATAAAGTGTGATGAATGAATGAGAAGAAAATTATGCTAATAATTCACGGGGCCAAATATGTCTTTTGTGGTGGTGGATGGATATAAATTACGTGAAACCCGTCACACAATGTGCACCAAAAAAGTAAAAGTACTCGCCGCAACGCGCCGACATTCCCACTAGTATACATAAAAAAACACTATCATAATTGGTTCCTTAATAGGAGTCAAGAAAAAGTAAATGAGTAAAAAAAAACTACTCGAATTATACATGTTATTACTCTACAAGTACGCTTTATTATCCTGATGTTGTTTCTGCAATAACATCATAATCATCAAAACAAATAAAGCTTGGTGGATCATTTGAATATTTGCAAGCTCTTTTTATAGTAATTCTTTCACTTGTCATCCTTTATTTAAAAACAATTAAATACACAAAAATAAATAATTATTCTATTTATGTATGATAATTACTCTATTTATAAACAAACATGATCTCAATCATAATTACTATAATTATGCATGATAATTACTCTATTAGTGTAACAAACATGATCTTAGTCATATTAACTCTATGTATTCATAATAATTACTCTACTAGTGTATGAAACATGACCTCGGTCGTAATTACTCTACTTATACATGATAATTACGATATTTGAGCATTTAAGTCATAGTTATTCTAGTTATGCATGACAATTGCTCTAGTACTATAACAAACATATTTACTCTAGTTATACATGACAATTACTCTACAAGTGTAACTAACATGATCTTAGTCATATTTGCTCTACTTATACATGCTAATTACACTACTAGAGTATCTAAGTCATAACTACTCTATTTATGCATGGTAATTACTCCACTATTGTATCAAAGACAATCTTAGTCATAATTACTCTACTTATACATGATAATTACTTTGGTAAAGTAATTACAAGTAATTATATTATAGTACAAAAACATACCTAAATTAGATGTTTTTGATGGTTTGTGGCTGGTTTATTTTATTCTTAATTCGTGTAATGCCCGTAAATTTTCGTCCAATTGTGAGACGACACGTGTCCCGAATCTCCAACTAAGGAGAAGGAATTTTTCGTTCGACTATGTAACGATACATATCTAAACCTCCAATTAATCCCGACTATGTAGAAGGAGGAAGAACTTATATTTTACGTTCTTTGAAACGTGTTTCGTATCTCCGACTGATCCCGGTTCTAGGAAGAAGAGAAACTATTATTGTGCATTAACTAAAACGCTTCCCGGATCTCCGACTAATCTCAACTATAAGGAAGGAGAGGAACTAAAAGTGCCATATGGCCAAAGAATCAAAGTCCAGGGACTAAAGATATAAAAATCTCAAATTTAAATTCTGAAAGTCCCTTACGGACTGCAAGGCTTAAGCCTTACGGTCCGCAAGGGTGTTGAAAAAAGTCTGATGCACTAAAGTCCTTACAAACCGTAAGCGGTGAACCCTTACGGTCCGTAAGGGGTCTCACTGGCAGATTTATGCTTGATCTCCAAGCATAAAACCACAGCTTGACACCTATCTTTGATTTGCCACTCTTTCACCTGGTATAAACACATCATTACACACATGTAATGATCTTATATCAGCCCCTAACACTTGGCATCTTCTTGTGCCAATCCTTTAAGTATAAATAACAAGTATGTTGAACTTGTTCAATTGCTCATTTTCCTCTCTATCAACTCTTGGAGTGGCTTCTGATCTATAGAGGCCCCCATACTGAGTTATCTTTTCATCTTGAATCACTAGTAAATGTTCCATTCATGCTCATTTCTTTTTATAGGCTAGTATTTAGCCAAAAGTCAAGCAAATTGACTTTTGTTTTGACTTTCGGTTAAGACCATTATGGTCCCGCCATTGTTCGAATTAAACATGGCTACGTGATCATAATAAGGTAGGTGTTAATCCCTCAAAAGGGCACCACCTGGAAATCATGTTAAGTTGGTCAAATGACAGGTCAAAATTATGTTTATTAAAAAGTCAAAATGCAGATTTTCGAAAAACTTATAAACCGATCTTGGAAAGGTTTAAACTCACGTTTTTGACATTATATCAGTTGGTAAATAATACTAGAACATGTTTAAACATGTTCGGCCCGTCATTTCCAGTTTATATGTCGGTTCGCAACCGAAAGTCAAGCAGTTTGACTTCTGCTTTGACATTCGGACAATTATATTTGTAATAATATTTTAATTCCCAAGACTTCCGCTGTGTTATTTGTGTATCTGTATCAATCTCGTTATGTACCCCAAGTTCGGGTCTACCGGGAAATACAGGATGTGACAGTTCGCTAACTACAACCGATTTTCAGGTCACTTTTGTTGTAGGCTCTATATTGTAGAAATAAGATGAAACATTATACATTCATAAACGAACATCAATCGCAAAATCGTTAATAAACCCTAATTATCTAATTTAGACCATATACAAGTAATTACGCTAGAAAATGTAGCTCATATAACCAAAAAAATGCAAATAGCGTAGATATTACCTTCGTTCACCATGATTCACGTTTGATTTTTGTTTATTTTGTTGAATCTGATCGTAATTTGAGAGTGATTTTAGAAACTTATTAAAATTGAGAGGCTTCGAATTTTTTTATTTTGTAAACGAGGTTCAGTTATACTACAAGAATGTCATCACAAGAATTCTTGTTTTTGTTTGACTCATACACTTCGTATAATTAATCTATTTATATGAGAACCATACCCTATCAAAATAATCATAGAGTAGGAAGAAAAAATATACAAATACCTATTAATTATTTTTATATATAAAATCATATTAAATCACTTCCTTTTCATTTCCTTTCTTATATATATATTTTTAAATTGACTCTGAAAAGTTAAAAAAAAAAACACATCATTTACACTGATATGTCCTCAGGGGCGCAGCTCAGTGGCTAGAGTGGGGGAAGTTTGCTCTCCATAAGGCGGCGGTTCGAATCCCGGGCCTACCCTGCTCTACCCATTTGAGTTAGCTCCTGCCCTCTCGCCTCTAAACGTTAGTCTCTGACGCGGGAGGTCGCTGCAAAACAGTCGAGGGGGACGCCCCCCACATCACCGGGACAGTGGTGGCGGGCCGGCTAACGTGACCGGTCTTCACGTTTTGCTCTCCATTTACACTGATATAATATTCGATGAAGTGACACCAGCCCAAAAGCCTCATAGAGTCCAAAGATTCCAACTGTCTCCCTACAGGCTCTTCCCCACTGATTTAGTTCTTTTTTTTTTTTTTTATCTTTTTTTTTAAATTTTATCTAATCATGCTATATAAAATGATTTATTAATTCTTTATTATTCAATTACACTTTGAATAAAAAATAAACAATGAATACTTCCAAAATTACTTAAAAGGAGTAAAATGAAGTTTATTAAACAAATGTAATTTGTGTGTGATTAGAATCGGACGGAAACGACCATTTTTTAAATAAATAATTAATATAAGATAAAAAAATACGTTGTTAAATTACAAATATAGTTTGTCCATTAGTAATATATAAAATTGTAATGGTTAACTGTATAATATGTATTTCTTTGTTGTTATACAAGACAAGTAGTTTTCTGAATGTGAATTAATATATCACATATAGTCAATGGCATTATAGCCTAGTGACATCTTAGGGGTGAGATAAGGTTTATGATCATTTGGTCATGGGTTCGATTCCCACAATAAGAGTTTTTCCCAGATTTATTGGGTTTCCTTCTGAATTGGTGTATAGGCATTATTGTCTAGTGGAGATGGATATGATCGGATGGTTCCGCTGGTAGCACGACGATACTCCAGTGGTCCGTCAATAATCGAAATTTGTCGTTAAAAAAATATATCACATATAGAATCTTGCACACAACTGCAGTTTAGTGGTAATGTATCATGCAATTTTTATTTAAAGCAAATAATGTTTAAACAGTTTATTTAAGTAATTGGCTCATTATTTAACTTGTCTTGTTATCAGTCAAAATATGACAACTAATGTGTCGGTAAATTTGACTATGTTGATTATTTTTTTTTTCTAACATGATATGCACATTAGACATAACAATGTCACATGACTTTGTCGATATTAACCGGATTCGCAAATCAATTTTGGGTATGTATGCATGCACCAAATAAATGAATATTGGATATGCATATGGATCAAGATCATTAATTTCATCTATGAATCATTCTCCAGCATATTATTATTGTTGATTTTAGTGTCAACAACTAAATTTACAAAAATATAGTATGGGAGTCGTGGTTAGATTTTGATATCGTGACTTTGTTATAATTTCTTTTTCGTTGTATCCCCTTAGGCTGGTGGTATATTTATGTATAATTTGTTGGCGTTCAAAAAAAAAATCTATATAATCCCTTCCAATGCCAGCATATTTATGTATAGTTTGTTGCCGTTCAAAAAAAAAAATCTATATAATCCCTTCCAACGCTGACCAAATAAACCCATCCAACAATGATATTCTATGCTCGTAATCCAATCTTATATGTACACTAATTTCTAAACATTTGAACTTATATATTCGTCATATATCATATTCATGAATTTTCTTAACTACTACTTTCTTTGAGCAAGTTTTCTTGTGTCACCATACATACAACATTTTTTATCTTCTAACTTTAGTTTTCTTAAACTTGAGTGCGGTTTTATGTATTACTCCAAAGTTAATTCCATATATCCATACAATTAAAAGGGGTATAACATACTACTTTAAAAATTAGACCTTTACGCAATCAATAAAATATAACCAAATTTTTTTATTATCTTTACCATGTAACAAAGAATTTCTTCAACAATAATGTGTGTGTATAACTTTTATGATACTTTTAGCAATAATAAACAAAACAAGTTATAAAAAGAATCGTGTTAACCATGTGACTAGTTTCATTTAATATTAAATGTTTATCCAGGGGCGGATCTAGTGTATAACAAGGGGTAATGCCCGCTACCCCTTGGCGCTCCGACGGTAGTGTAAAATTAGTGTAAATTTTGGAAAAAATTGACGTTTTTTCTATTTCGTTACCGCTTATTTATAAAACGTTACCGCTTGGCGCGAATCCTAGATCCGCCACCGTGTTTATCCTTTAACTTATTAGCATTGTCAACAGAATACAACTTTAGTTGACTCCATTTTGTACGAATAAGTTGGAATTTATATCCCTAGAAATTATGTAACAAATCAGATATCATAACATGAAACGTTTGGTTTTATTTAAGTATAGTTTATGACATATATGATAGTTTTGGTGTATTTTTTTTAGAACGACCGCTAATCTACTCTTCTTATTAACCATCTATACCTTGCAGAATTTGAACCTTTCATCGTATGGATAAAATGGAAGACACCTTACCACCAGGATGTCCCTTGTGGGGACAGTAGTTCTTCTGTATACATGTGTATTTTGATTGGCACGTACAAAACTTCTACGAGCACCATTACCATTTATGGAGAGGCCTTACAATATGACGTATAGTTTAGGAGCAGGTTATGATAGAATTGCGGTTAAAATGTTTATTTTGATAGAGACAAGTGGCTTAAAAAGTATGTTTAAGAATGGGGAGCATAATTAAGTAATGATTAATATGTTGGAGATTAAAGAACGGTACACCATTTAACTTATTATTAGGGCTTAACGGATATAGTGGGGCTTATAACTGGGATCAAGTATCTTCTTGTCTATTTGGTTTTAAACTTTTGATTAGGACAAAAAGTTGTAATTTTTTTATAAAATAAAGACTTACAATGTATATTTATTTTTAGTATTCCAAAAAAATAGGGAATGTAATATACATATATTTGAACATTTTTAAAAACGAAACACCAAAAAACACCAAGTAGTTTTTTTTTAAAATGTTACAAATTTCAGGTTACATAATATAAATGTCCAAAAAAAATGTAACATACAAATTTTCAACATTAAAAAAAAAAAAACTAGCAAGCGTTTTTTTTAATTTTTTTTTTCATAAATAGGTCCGTATACATTTATATTACATTCCCTATTTTTTTAGAAAAAAATAAAAATGTTACATATGATTTATTTGGGTTTTCTCATCTCACATAGGTTTTCGATTTATCTTTCCCATATATATATAAGTGTTATATTCTAATTTTTCCTTTCTTTCATGCCACTTAAAAGAGAAAAAGACTTCAATTGGATCAAACAAGTAGGGTAATAAAATGTCAGAACATGTTTTTACAAGAAATTAAATACACTTGACCCAACTACAATTATTTATTATATTTAATGGGATTATTTAAGTCATTCATGTGTCATGTTGCATGGAGACGATATGCATCGTTCAAAATGTAACACTTGTATGTAATGGTTGATTGTACCAAGTAGTATTGTAATTAAGATTTTTAACTTATTATAAATTAATAAAAAAAAATACAAAATGTTATAGCATTTGCTTGCATAAGAGAATTATAAAATATATAAACTTAGTACAATTACTAACTACCACCTTGTTTCACATTCATATCGGCCGAAATCATATTTTTTCAAACTCACAAATTTATCAAATCATTTTGAGATTTGTCGAGCGTCCTTGTCATGTGATCGGTTTTGATCGTATACACTCTGTTCATGTCTTTTCAAGACTAAAATTCTGTGCCTTCTATTTTTCCAATATACTTTAAATTGTTTGTTAGACACATCAACTACAGTACTCTCTAATTTGAGAAGTACAGTAGCCTAATATAAGGAAGTCGTCGTTCTAAAAAATGATATATCTAACTTAAAATCTAATTAAAACTAAAAGATATAAGAGCCAAAATCACGTAGAGCGTATTATTATTATTATTATTTTTGTGGTAGACATAGTTCATATTAAATTTTATTTTTTTAATGAAACTATATATTTTTTTTTGTGGTAGACATAGTTCATATATTTTTTAAAAACTTTGAGACAGATATATTCATCAACCAGAGCTATATTAACACAATATGTGCTAAAATTTGTTTCTCGGTCACATTTAGGGGTGTTCACGATCCGATCCGATCGAGGGTATGCTCATGCTCGGATTGAATTACAACCGATCCGATCCGAGCGGATCAAATTTGTAAAACCGATCGCAAAAGTGATGCTCATGCTCGGATTGAATTTAAATCGATCGGCTCGGTTTGCTCGGTTTTTATCAAATCCTAAAAAAAAAAGCGAGCGGATCGTTTTCGCTCGATTGAATAATAAGGCTTTGTTCAACAAAAACAAATTTTAACTTAAAGTGCGAATACAAAAGCAACACAAAATAAAGTGCGAATACATAAGAAACACAAAATAAAGTGCGAATACAAAAGCAACACAAAATAAAGTGTGAATACAAATTGTCATTTAGTTCAAAAGCCATAAACTTCTTCTTTAAGCTTGTTCATCTTCATCCACAAAATTCAACTTCAAATCAACATATAACCTATAAACACAAGCATTAAACAAAACCATTAAGTTCTACACATTACAAAACAACTTTTAGGTTTTGTCAATTATAAAAATACATTTCATTTATTATCATTTGTATATTAAATATTAACTTGGACTAATGTTATTTGGGCTTTTAATTTTTTTGGGTTTTTAATCTATAAAATGTATAATATATATATATATATATATTAATTATTAATAAAAAATAATTCGAGCGGAACCGAGCGATCGACGAGCGAGCGGAGCTTTGCTCATGCTCGGATTGAATTTGAATCGAACCGATCCGATCGGCTCATTTACAAACTGAGCGGGAATCGAACGAGCATTTTTCAAGCATTTTTCGAGCGATCGTCGAGCAGTTTCGACAGCCCTAGTCACATTTATGTTTTAATGATTGAAACAACTGGAGCCTGACATGTAATGGTATGATTTTTAAATATATAAACATATAAAACTCCAAAGCGTAGTGTAATATATTAAGATGGTTGAAGTGTCATAATCAAAAAAGGCAGTGCTCTGAAAACATGCAGACAAACTGATTGGGGTTATGTTTATGAGACTAAAGGGTATGGAGAGGATGGGCTTGGAGGGGATGAGCCGCCACGTAGGCGACACGTAGGCGGCTCGTGGGGGATGGGCCTCCTTCATATTTGAGAGGGATGGAGCCGAGGCTACCCCACCTCATTATTTTATAATTTTCTAGGTGTTTAAATTGAAAAAGGATGAGAGAGAGTGTATTTAAATTGAAAAAGGATGAGAGAGGGGGTATTTAAATTGAAAAAAAGAAATATAATAATTGAGGTGGGGCCACAACTCAAACGGCTGGTGTGGGACGTTTGGGCCGCAGCCGAGCCTAGGGGGGTGGTGTGGGGGCTCGGCGCCGGACCGAGCCGGGGCTAGCCGACCCCCATACCCATTAGTCTGAGTGACTCACCACCACCACCTGCTGGGTCTGGGTCTTGGTGGGGTTGGACTCACTGCTCAACTGGACCTCTACTTGTCTCTTTGTTCCACACAACACATCACATGTTTTCTAACTTTCACTTTTTTCTTTCTCAGTTTCCACTTAATGTTTAATTTTCACATACATAAGATGACAGTTCTTCTATATTGTTTCAACTCACAAATACACTTCTAATTTATTATTATTAATCATCATCATCATCATCATCATACTCAGTAAATTCCACAAATAGTAAAGCTAAGATAGGGTCTGAAAAGGGTAGATGTAGACAGCCTTAACTCTACCCTATAGGAATAGAGAGACTGCTTCCAGCGAGACCCCCAGCTCAAATGTAGTTTTGTATCAAGTCTGGGAACTAAGGCACATGACACTCAAACCATCCGGACAGATACCAATTAGTGCATGTACCCCCGTGTCTTTCAGTTATCAACGCTACCACATGATGCATGATTAACCATCCGCCGCTTTTAACGTTATTTTCACGAAATCAGTAAAATAACGTTAAAGTTTGTACCATTTCACTTTTGCCCCTCGAGCGCCCACACATATATACATTATATGCGCATACTGCAAGGAGGGCATTCTAATTTATTATTAATCTTAATCTTAATTGTATTGAGAAGGTTTTTCATTTGTATTTGTCATTCATAAAAGTAGATTTCTTTTTTAGATATTTTAAGGATAGGTGGTTGATGAAATAAATGAAAGTTCGAATAATGCGTGTAAATTCTTATGCAAATGAAAGGGCGAAAACGATAGGACAATATGTAACTACAAATCATATATGAAGGCACTTGGTTTGTTATTTAGTAGTTGTCATACTCAAATTTGCATACCGACTAAAATCTATTTCAATTTATTATAGTACTGATAAAATTTCTAACATTTTACAAAATAACTAAGAGAAAACTAAAATTAGAAATTCACCAGATCATCGTATGTTTTTTCATATGCTTCTAGGAGTGGAACAACTAGTTGGATAAGTTTTGTAGTTTTTCATTTTCACTAGAAGATAATTGTTATGCTAAACTAAACCACATGTAAACATAAGACCAAAGTAGAGTATACATAAAATCCCTCTTATGATATTATTGTTGTAGTAGGAGCCTACTTAATTAAGACATGAATGGTAAAAACGTTCTCTTTAAACTTTACCTAATTAGTAATCTTCTATGTTCATATTCTTGTTGAAGAGTGAATCCGAACATAATTAAGTCATACCCATTTACCGATTTGAAGGTTGAAATCTTACTACTTTGGTGAATCTCTTCATTGCAAGCTTTAGGTAGTATCACACATTTGTTGGTTATAATACTTTTACTGAAGACATGATTCTTCTAGTATAAGATGTATGATATTTAAAGCTTTATGGTGATACAACATAGAAAATCATTTCCTTAGAATTCTCGAGTGATAGCAAATTATTAAGATCATTAGCAAGTGATCATCACGTTCAAAGTAGTGGAGTGACAAAATGTGGCGGATACGTAATGTATCAGGATTAAAGCATTACACACAAATGATTTATATTATTCTCACAATTTTCAGCATATTATTGTTATATGCATGTTTATGACACACATAATAATAACGTGGTTTTTGTAATCAGAATACCATTTTAGAACTGACACACATTCCCGCTATATAGATCCATTAGACATATACACGCAATGCGTACAATAAGATAAACGCACCGTGTGAATATTATAACCTCAAAGTTATATAACACAAAGCATTACACCAAATTTAAAAAAAACATAATAATATTATACTTATATTAAAGAGAATAAAATTATCCATTTTATGATATGATCTTTTGAAAATATAATGAAATATATAAAAGTAATTTAAGTTTATAAAGATTGGTGAAACTAGTATTTCCTTAAAAAGAAGAAATGTTGGATTTTAATAATCCCAACTATTCCTCGTTTGCCGTCAACAGTCACATCTTAAAAAATAACCAATGACAGTCCTAACTATTAACATATTGCCTTCAATGGACCTTGACTAACGGAACCCTAACGCCGTTAGTCTCCGGAAAACTTTTTTGGCCGGAAAACTCAACATTTTCGTCCCAAACTTATTTGTAACCTTATTACGGACCTTTAGTAACCTTTTTTCTAGTAAATGCTCCAATTATTGAGGTTGCCTGAAAACTTCTTTTCATCGGAAAACTCAACCTTTTGGCCGGAAAACTCAACATTTTCGTCTCAAACCTCTTTGTAACCTTAGATCGGACCTTCAGGAACCTTTTCTAGCCAAAAACATTTTCCCGGCGACCGGAGACTAACGACGTTGTGGTTCTTTTAGTCAGGATCCATTGGAGGCCGATATGTTATTAATTGGGACTTCCACTGGTTATTTTTTAAGTTGAGACTCTTGGTGGTCAACAGAGAATAGTTAGGATTATTAAGATCCAATATTCCTAAAAAAGGTCAACACAAGGGCTAAATTCCTTACTCTTCTAAGCGTTACTAACTTTAAGTTAATTACAAAAGGCCACCTAGTTAATTTTAACCATAGTATTAGTTTGTTAAAAAAGACCAGATTGCTTTCTATACTTCTTAATTGATATGCCATTTTGTATCTTATCCACCCTCTCTCTTTTTATACAAGCGTGCACACACATATTGGTGGGTTTAGATAATCAAATGAGAACCACTCAGAAAGTAAAATTCATTAAAAAACATAGGAAGAATTTAGACGTGTTATGACTAAGAGAGTATTTAAGGAGAGGAATTTGTGTCCATAAAATTTGACGCAATGTGTAAATGGGTTGAGAGTACATGTAAAGGCACCTCGAAAACTTTCATGCTGGGTTGGACTCATCGTTTGTGTGTAGTTTGCATCTTTAAATACATCTTGTATTTTATATAATAATGCTATGCTTAAATCATACATAATAAAATTTTAGGTTTTATGATGTATTTAAAAAAAAAATTTAATGAAGTATATGAAATTTATCTAAGTTTATAAAGTCATTGGAAACAGATATAAACAAAAAACATCAACTTAAAGGCTAAAGCCTCTTTTACCTTTCCTAACTATCCAATACTAAAACCTAATTATGAAATTGTCCTAACTATCCAATACTAAGACCTAATTATGAAATTGTCACTCAATAAATCCTAACCTTAAATTGGTCAAATGGCTTTGTACTTGATGACGGGGGTAGCCCAAGATCAAATAAAATGACTTAAGTACATACACGCTCGAAAGGTTAAATGGTTCGAAGGTTAAAAAGCTGTGAGGTGGGGAAAAGCAATACGGAAACAGTAACCAGTCACATCTCGGGATTGCTTCACCAACCCACCAGCCGCAAAAGCAATGCAGGTCTGCAGAGCACACGCTATTATCCAGGGGTCAAAAGGCTTCAACCCCCAAAAGGGCAAGCCCCTCACTGCAAGCAAGGTCACTAGTCAAAAGCATTCTTCTTTGGGAGATTCCTTCTCCTATATATTTGACACTTCATTTACTTCAGAGGACATTCCTGGCCAGCCTGATTCCTGAAATCTCTGGTCATTCACTTCGAGTACTTGCTTCATGCGAGTCACTCCCTTTCACGTCCAACACACACATTCTATTTGCTCTTTCATCCGAATCTGAACACGATTCAGAAGAGGACCTTCAGCAAATAACAAAAATAAACTAGTGAACCTCCTTCCACGTCTTGCAAACGTGGGGGGACCCCACGACCTGCGTTAGGCAAAGTTAAGCCCTTTAACCCTTTTGTCTAACCAGCCTTGCTACTATCCTTGGTCTATTATTTATTGCATCAACAAGTTGGCGCCCACCGTGGGGCTATGCTGCTATTTCTCCTCAAAAAGACCTAGTAGTGTAGCTCTTTTCACTTAAAACCGCCATGTCTGAAGGTGGATCCCCGGGTGAAGTAAATCAGGTTCCAAACACCTCAACCCCAGGTAGTAGCCAAGCTCATGTGGCTATACCAACTTCTTTCTCAACTCCGGGGAGCACTCCCGAGTTTCTCACCTTCAACACTCCAACTCCGTCCAGATCCGGAGTTCCTTCCCCAAATGTTGGTGTCTCTGACACCCCAGCACGTGTTGAACTTACCCCTGAGGGGGTTGCCAACAATTTCCTTGAGTTGAGATCTCTCCTCAACCAATATGTAAGTAAAGAAAGAGACAAAGGAGTGAGAATTCGTCTAGACTATGACGAACCAGAACTAACGTTGTCTCCCGGACCTTCTATCCCTCCTTTCACAACTAGGAATGAGGCTGGTCCCAGTAATCCTCCAAACCCTAATCCATATCTATCCGCAATGGCGAACCCTACGGTACATCCCATCTTCTCTTCCCAACCAATTACAAGTGGTGCTCCTTTGGGGCATGAGCTAACCCTCGACCAGCTCCTACAGTCCCCAGTAACAAGCCTTCCAGCCTCTACAACAACTTCATGGGAACAAGCTCTGTCCGTGCTCCCTTTGGCACGAAGTGCTGTTATGAGCACCCCCTTGGAGTAAGCTGCTCAGTTGCACCCGGAAGCCTTCAAGGCTTCAACCTCATGCCCCCAATGATGGCCCAAATGATGGCCAGCTTCCCGTGGTAGCACTTTATTAATCAAGT